>JAACNH010001019.1:0-27653 GCA_019447015.1 Hymenochirus boettgeri | reverse complement strand
GTATATAATCTAGATACCAAATGGTAAAGTGGGGGTATATAATCCTAGATACCAATTGGTAAATGCGTGGTATATACTCTAGATACCAATGGTAAATTGTGGGTTATATAATCCTAGATACCAAATGGTAAATGTGTGGTATATAATCCTAGATACCAATGTTAAAGGTGTGGTATATAATCCTAGATACCAATTGGTAAAGTGTTGGTATATAATCCTAGATACCAATGGTAAAGTTGTATAAATCCTAGATACAATGGTAAATTGTGGTATATAATCTAGTACCAATTGGTAAATGTGTGTATATAATCCTAGATACCATTGGTAAAGTGTAGTGATAATTCCTAGATACCAATTGGTAATGGTGGTGTATATAATCCTAGATACCAATTGGTAAAGTGTGGTATATAATCCTAGATACCAATTGGTAAATCGTGTGTATATAATCCTAGATACCATTGGTAAGGTGTGTATATAATCCTAGATACCAATTGGTAAATGTGTGGTATATAATCCTAGATACCAAATGGTAAATGTGGTAGTCGTGGTATATAATCCTAGATAACAATTGGTAAATGTGTGTATATAATCCTAGATACCAATTGGTAAAATGTGTGGTATATAATCCTAGATACCCATGGTAAATGGTGTGTATATAATCTAGATACCAATTGGTAAATGTGTGGTATATAATCCTCTAGATACCAATTGGTAAATGGTGGTATATAATCCTAGATACCAATTGGGTTAAAGGTGGTGGTATATAATCCTAGATACCAATTGGTAAATGTGTGGTATATAATCCTAGATACCAAATGGTAAATGTGGGAGATAATCCTAGATACCAATTGGTAATGTGTGTATATAATCCTAGATACCAATTGGTAAATGGTGTGGTAGTATATAATCCTAGATACCAATTGGTAAATGTGGTATATAATCCTAGATACCAATTGGTAAAGTGGGTATATAATCCTAGATACCAATTGGTAAATGTGTGTGGTATATAACCTAGATACCAATTGGTAAATGTGTGTGGTATATAATCCTAGATACCAATTGGTAAAGTGTGTAGTATAAATCCTAGATACCAATTGGTAAATGTGTGGTATATAATCCTAGATACCAATTGGTAAATGTGTGTATATAATCCTAGATACCAATTGGTAAATGTGTGGTATATAATCCTAGATAACCATATGGTAAATGTGTGGTATATAATCCTAGATACCAATTGGTAAATGATGTGTGGTATTAATTCTAGATACCAAATGGTAAATGGGTAGTATATTATCCTAGATACCAATTGGTAAAGTGTGTGTATATAATCCTAGATACCAATTGGTAAATGTGTGGTATATAATCCTAGATACCAATGGTAAATTGATGTGGTATATAATCCTAGATACCAATTGTAAATTGTGTATATAATCCAGATACCAATGGTAAATGTTGGTATATAATCCTAATACCAATTGGTTAATGTGTGGTTATAATCCTAGATACCAATTGGTAAAGTGGTATATAATCCTAGATACCAATTGGTAAATGTGTGGTATTATAATCCTAGATACCAATTGGTAAATGTGTAGTTATATAATCCTAGATACCAATTGGTAAATGCGTGGTATATAATCCTAGATACCAATTGGTAAATGTTGATGTAAAATCCTTTTTTTTTTAAGGATAGTACTGTAAATCTAGACTAAAGAGTAAATGGTAAATGAGTGGGTATATAATCCTAGATACCAATTGGTAATGGTGTGGTATTAATAATCCTAGATACCAATTGGGTAAATGTGTGGTATATAATCCTAGACCATATGGAAATGCGTGGTATATAATCCTAGATACCAATTGGTAAATGTCTGATCTGGTAAATGTGTTGAGTAGTGTTCACATGTTGGGGGTATATAATTCCAGATACCAATTGGTAAATGTGTGTGGGTGATATAATTCCAGAAGAGGATAGATGAGATGATACAATTGGTGTAGGGGGGTGTAAGGTGTTAAAGTTTGTTAAATATGTGTTTTGGTGTGGTAGTATAATTCCAAGATACCAATTGGTAAAAGGTGAAGATGGATTATAATAATAGGGTAGATAAAAAATGGTGAATAAAGGTGCCACACCTTTACCAATTGGTGTCTAGGATTATATACCACACCTTTACCAATTGGTATCTAGGATTATATACCACGCATTTACCAATTGGTATTTCTGGATATACCACGCATTTACCAATTGGTATCTAGGGATTTATACCACACCTTTACCAAGTGGTATCAGGATTATATACCACGCATTTAATAATGTATACTAGGATATATACCACACCTTTACCAATTGGTATCTAGATATATACCACGCATTTACCAATTGGTATCTAGTTATATACCACACCTTTATCAATGGTATTCGGATTAATACCACGCATTTACCAGTTGGTATTTAGGATTATATACCACCACTTTACCAATTGGTATCTAGGATATATACCACACCTTTACCAATTGGTATCTAGGATTATATACCACACTTTACCAATGTGTATCTAGGATTATATACCACACCTTTACCAATTGGTATCTAGGATTATATACCACACCTTTACCAATTGGTATCTAGGATTATATACCACCACCTTTACCATTGGTATCTAGTTAATACCACACATTTACAATTGGTATCTAAGATTATAAACCACAACTTTACAATTGGTATCTAGGATTATATACCACACATTTACCAATTGGTATCAAGATTTATACCACACCTTTACCAATTGGTATCTAGGATTATATACCACGCATTACCAATTGGTATCTGGATTATATACCACGCATTTACAATTGGTATCTAGGATTATATACCACCACATTTACCAATTGGTATCTAGGATTATATACCAACATTTACCATTGGTATCTAGATTATATACCACACATTACCAATTGGTATCTAGGATTATATACCACACATTTACCAATTGGTATCTAGGATATATACCACACCTTTACCAATTGGTATCTAGGATATTATACACCACATTTACCAATTGGTATCTGGAATTATATACCACACATTTACCAATTGGTATCTGGAATATATACCAACATTTACCAATTGGTATCTGGAATTATATACCACACATTTACCAATTGGTTTCTAGGATTATAACCAACCATTTACCAATGGTTCTAGGATTATATACCACACATTTACCAATTGGTATCTAGGATTATATACCACCACATTTACCAATTGGTATCTAGGATTATATACCACACACATTTACCAATTGGTATCTAGGATTATATACTACAACATTACCAATTGGTATCTAGGATTATATAACCACCATTTACCAATTGGTATCTAGGATTATATACCACACCATTACCAATTGGTATCTAGGATTATATACCACACATTTACCAATTGGTATCTAGGATTATATACTACACCATTTACCAATTGGTATCTAGGATTATATACACACATTTACCAATTGGTATCTAGGATATATACTACACCCTTTACCAATTGGTATCTAGGGATATACACACATTTACCAATGGTATCTAGGATTAATAAACACATTTACCAATTGGTATCTAGGATTATATACCACACCTTACCAATTGGTATCTAGGATTATACCACACATTTACCAATTGGTATCTAGGATTATATACCACACATTTACCAATGGTATCTAGGATTATATAACCACGCCTTTACAATTGGTATCTAGGATTATATACACACACTACCAATTGGTATTAGGATTATATACCACACATTTACCAATTTGTATCTAGGATTATATACCACACATTTACCAATTGGTATCTAGGATATATACCACGCCTTTACCAATGGTATCTAGGATTTTAATACCACCATTTACCATTGGTATCTAGGATTATATACCACACATTTACCAATTGGTATCTAGGATATTATACCAACCCCGCATTTACCATTTGGTATCTAGGATTATATACCACACATTTACCAATTGGTATCTAGGATTATATACCCCATTTACCAATTGGTATCTAGGATTATATACCACACATTTACCAATTGGTATCTAGGATTATATACCACCATTTACCAATTGGTATCTAGGATTATATACCACCCATTTACCATTGGTATTAGGATTATATACCACACATTTACCATTGGTATCTAGGATTATATACCAACACAATTACCAATTGGTATCGGATTATATACCACGCATTTACCAATTGGTATCTAGGATATATACCACCATTACCAATGGTATCTAGGATTATATACCACACATTTACCAATTGGTATCTAGGAAAGATACACCACACATTTACCATTGGTATCTAGGATTATATACCACCACGTACAACATGGTATCTAGGATATTATACCACCATTTACCAATTGGTATCAGGATATAACCCCACCATCATTTACCAATTGGTATCTAGGATTATATACCACACATTTACACTTGGTATCTAGGATATATACCAACATTTACCAATTGGTATCTAGGATTATATACCAACATTTACCATTTGGTATCTAGGATTATATACCACACATTACCATTTGTATCTAGGATATATACACCAATTTACCAATTGGTATCTAGGATTATATACCACACATTACCAATTGGTATCTAGGATTATATACCACACCATTTACCAATTGGTATCTAGGATTATATACCACACATTACCAATTGGTATCTAGGATTATATACCACACATATTACAATGGTATCTAGGATTATATACCACACCATACCAATTGGTATCTAGGATATATACCACCACATTTACCATTGGTATCTAGGATATATACCAACATTTACCAATTGGTATCTAGGATTATATACCACACATTTACCAATTGGTATCTAGGATTATTACCACACATTTACCAATTGGTATCTAGGATATATACCACACATTTACCATTGGTATCTAGGATTATATACCACATTTACCATTGGTATCTAGGATTAATACAAACATACCAATTGGTATTAGGATATATACCACACATTACCAATTGGTATCTAGGATTATATACCACACATTTACCAATTGGTATCTAGGATTATATACCACACATTTACCATTGGTATCTAGTTATAACCACACATTTACCAATTGGTATCTAGGATTATATACCACCATTTACCAATTGGTATCTAGGATTATATACCACCATTTACCAATTGGTATCTAGGATTATATACACACCTTTACCAATGGTATCTAGGATTTATACACACCATTTACCAATGGTATCTAGGATTATATACACCACCTTACAAGGTATACTAGGATTATATACCACCATTTACCAATTGGTATCTAGGATTATATACCACACCTATCAATGGTATCTAGGATTATATACCACACATTTACCAATTGGTATCTAGATTATAACCAACTTTACCAATTGGTATCTAGGATTATATACACAACATTTACCAATTGGTATCTAGATTATTATATACCACACCTTTACCAATGGTATCTAGGATTATATACACCCTTTACCAATTGGTATCTAGGATTATATACACCACGCATTTACCAATTGGTATCTAGGATTATATTACCACACATTTACCAATTGGTATCTAGGATATATACCACACATTACCATTTGGTATCTAGGATTAATACCACACATTTACCAATTGGTATCTAGGATTATATACCACACATTACCAATTGGTATCTAGGAATTAATTACCCACATTTACCAATGGTTCTAGGATTATATACCACACTTACCAATTGGTATCTAGGATTAATCCACACATTACCAATTGGTATCTAGGATTATATACCACCATTTACAATGGTTAGGATTATTACCACACATTACAATGGTATCTGGATTATATACCACACATTTACCAATTGGTATCTAGGATTATATACCACACATTACCAATTGGTATCTAGGATTTTATACTACACATTTACCAATTGGTATCTAGGATTATATACCACCATTTACCAATTGGTATCTAGGATTATATACCACACCTTTACCAATTGGTATCTAGGATTATATACCACTTACCAATTGGATCTAGGATTATATACCACACATTTACCAATTGGTATCTAGGATTATATACCACACATTTACCATTGGTATCTAGGATTTTACACCACATTTACCAATTGTATCTAGGATTATATACCACACATTTACCAATTGGTATCATGGATTATATACCCACCTTACCAATGGTATCTAGGATTATATACTACACATTACCATTGGTATCTAGGATTATATACCACACATTTACCAATTGGTATCTAGGATTATATACACAACTTTACCAATTGGTATCTAGGATTATATACCACGCATTTACCATTGGTATCTAGGATTATATACCACCACATTTACCAATTGGTATCTAGGATATATACCACATTTACCATGGTATCTAGGATTATATACCACACATTTACCATTGGTATCTAGGATTATATACCACCATTACCATGTATTGGATTATATACACATTACAATGGTATCTAGGATATATACCACCATTTACCAATTTGGTATCTAGGATTATATACCACACTTTACCATTGGTATCTAGGATTATATACACATTTACAATTGGTATCTAGGATTATATAACCCCCTTACTAATGGTATCTAGGATTATATACCACACATTTACCAATTGGTATCTAGGATTATATTACCAAACATTTACCATTTGGTATCTAGGATTATATCCACCATCGCAGTTTTACCAATTGGTATCTAGGATTATATACCACACATTACCATTGGTATCTAGGATTATTATACCACACATTTACCAATTGGTATCTAGGATTATAACCACACATTTACCATTTGGTATCTAGGATTATAACCACCACATTACCAATTGGTATCTAGGGTATATACCACACATTACCCATTGGTATCTAGGATTATATACCACATTTACCAATTGGTATCTAGGATATATACCACACATTTACCAATTGGTATCTAGGATTATATACCACACATTTACCAATATGGTATCTAGGATTATATACCACGCATTTACCAATTGGTATCTAGGATTATATACCACACATTACCATTGGTATCTAGGATATATACCACACATTTACCATTGGGATTCTAGGATTATATACCACCATTTACCAATTGGTATCTAGGATTATATACCACACATTTACCAATTGGTATCTAGGATTATATACCACACATTTACCAATTGGTATCTAGGATTATATACCACGCATTTACCAATTGGTATCTAGGATTATATACCACACATTTACCAATTGGTATCTAGGATTATATACCACCATTTACCATTGGTATCTAGGATTAATACCACACATTACCAATTGGTATCTAGGATTATATACCACGCATTTACCAATGGTATCTAGGATTATATTACTACACATACCAATTGGTATCTAGGATTATATACCACGCATTTACCAATTGGTATCTAGGATTATAAACCACACATTTACCAATTGGTACTAGGATTATATACCACATTACCAATTGGTATCTAGGATTATATACCACACATTTACCATTGGTAATCTAGGATTATATACCACACATTACCATTGGTATCTAGGATTATATACCACACATTTACCATTGGTATCTAGGATTATATACCACGATTTACCAATTGGTATCTAGATTATATACCACACATTTACCATTGTACTAGATTATATACCACACATTACCAATTGGTATCTAGATTATATACCACACATTTACCAATTGGTATCTAGGATTATATACCACACATTTCCATGGTATCGGATTATCAACCACATTTACAATTGGTATCTAGGATTATATACCACACATTTACCATTGGTATCTAGGATTATATACCACACATTACCATTGGTATCTAGGAATATATACCACCATTACCATTGGTATCTGATTATTACCACACATTTACCATTGGTATCTAGGATTATATACCACACCTACCACATTTACCATTGGTATCTAGGATTATATACCACGCATTTACCAATTGGTATCTAGGATTATACCACACATTTCCATTGGTATCTAGGATTATATACCACACATTTACCAATTGGTATCTAGGATTATATACCACGACATTTACCAATTGGTATCTAGGATTATATACCACACATTTACCATTTGGTATCTAGGATTATATACCACACATTTACCAATTGGTATCTAGGAATTATATACCACACATTTACCAATTGGTATTCTAGGATTATTACCACACCATTTCCAATTGGTATCTAGGATTATACCCACACCTTTACCAATGGATCTAGTATTATTACCACGCATTTACCAATTGGTATCTAGGATTATATACCACACCATTTTACAACTTGGTATCTAGGATTATAGACCACCATTTACCAATTGGATCTAGATGATATACCACACCACATTTACAATTGGTATCTAGGAATTATACCACACATTACCAATTGGTACTAGATTATACCACAACTTTACCAATTGGTATCTAGGATTATATACCAAACATTTACCATTGGTATCTAAGTTAGATACCTACACGCTTTACAATTGTATCTAGGATTATATACACACACCACGCATTTACCAATTGGTATCTAGGATTATATACCACGCATTTACCAATTGGTATCTAGGATTATATACCACACTTTACCAATTGGTCCTAGGATTAATACCAACACATTTACCATTGGTATCTGGATTATATACCACACATTTACCAATTGGTATCTGGAATTATATACCACACATTTACCAATTGGTATCTGGAATTATATACCACACATTTACCAATTGGTATCTAGATTATATACCACACATTTACCAATTGGTATCTAGGATTATATACCACACCAACGCACCACACTTTACCAATGGTATGCTAGGTTATATACACCATTTCCCAATTGGTATCTAGGATTATATACCACCATTACAATTGGTTCTAGAATTATATACCACCTTACCAATTGGTATCTAGGATTATATACCACACATTTACCAATTGTATCAGGATTATATCCCACCTTACCATTGGTATCTAGGATTATATACCACACCTTTACCAATTGGTATCTAGGATTATGTACCACACCTTTACTAATTGGTATCTAGGATTATATACCACACCTTTACCAATTGGTATCTAGGATTATATACCACGCATTTACCAATTGGTATCTGGGATTATATACCACACATTTACCAATTGGTATCTAGGATTATATACCACACCTTTTCCAATTGGTATCTAGGATTATATACCAGCATTTACCAATTGGTATCTAGGATTATATACCACGCATTTACCAATTGGTATCTAGGATTATATACCACCACCTTTACCATTGGTATCTAGGATTATAACCACGCCTTTACCAATTGGTTTCTAGGATTATATACCACGCATTTACCAATTGGTATCTAGGATTATATACCACACCATTTACCAATTGTATCTAGGATTATATACCACACCTTTACTAATTAGTATCTAGGATTATATACCACACCTTTACCAATTGGTATCTAGGATTATATACCACGCCTTTACTAATTGGTATCTAGGATTATATACCACACCTTTACTAATTGGTATCTAGGATTATATACCACCCTTTACCAATTAGTATCTAGGATTATATACCACGCATTTACCAATTGGTATCTAGGATTATATACCACACCTTTACCAGGGTATCTAGGATTTATACCACGCATTTAATAATTGGTATCTAGGATTATATACACACCTTTATCAATTGGTATCTAGGATTATATACCACCATTTACCAATTGGTATCTAGGATTATATACCACACCTTTATCAATTGGTATTAGGATTATATACCACGCATTTACCATTGGTATTTAGGATTATATCCACCTTTACCATTGGTATCTAGGATTATATACCACACCTTTACCAATTGGTATTAGGATTATACCACACCTTTACCAATGGTATCTAGGATTATATCCACACCTTTACCAATGGTATCTAGGATTATATACCACACCTTACCAATTGGTATCTAGGATTATATACCACACCTTACCAATTGGATCTAGGATTATATCCACACCACTTTACCATTGGTATCTAGATTATAAACCACACTTTACCAATTGGTATCTAGAGATTATATACACACATTTACCATGGTATCTAGATTATATACCACACCTTTACCAATTGGATATAGGATTATTACCACGCATTTACCAATTGGTATCTAGGATTTATACCACGCATTTACCAATTGGTATCTAGGTATGATATAACCACACACATTTACCAATTGGTATCTAGGATTTATTACCACACTTTACCATTTGGTATCTAGGATTATATACCACACATTTACCAATTGGTATCTAGGATTATATACCACACTTTACCAATTGGTATCTAGGATTATATCCACACCTTTACCAATTGGTATCTAGGATTATATACCACACATTTACCTACAATTGGTATCTAGGAATTATATACCACACACTTTACCAATGGTATCTAGGATTATATACCACACCTTTACAATGTATAGGATTATATACCACATTCCATTGGTTCAGGATTATTACCCAGCATTTACCATTGGTCTGGATTATATACCACACTTTACCAATTGGTATCTAGATTATATACCACCACATTACCAATTGGTATCTAGGATTATATACCACAACTTTACCAATTGGTATCTAGGATATATACTACACACATTTACCAATTGGTATCTAGGATTATACATACCACCATTTACCATGGTATCTAGGATTATATACACACATTTACCAATTGGTATCTAGGATTATATACCACACATTTACCAATTGGTATCTAGGATTATATACTACACACTTTACCAATTGGTATCTAGGATATATACTACACATTTCCAATTGGTATCTAGGATTATATACACACATTTACCAATTGGTATCTAGGATTATATACCACACATTTACCAATTGGTATCTAGGATTATATACCACACATTTACCAATTGGTATCTAGAATTAATACCACACCTTTACCAATTGGTATCTAGGATTATATACCACACATTTACCAATTGGTATCTAGGATTCTATACCACAATTACCAATGGTATCTAGGATTATATACCACCCTTTACCTATTGGTATCTAGGTTATATACCACACATTTACCAATTGGTATCTAGGATTATATACCACACATTTACCAATTGGTATCTAGGATTTATACCACACATTTCCAATTGGTATCTAGGATTATATACCACACCTTTACCAATTGGTATCTAGGATTATATACCACGCATTTACCATTTGGTATCTAGGATTATATACCACACATTTACCAATTGGTATCTAGGATTATATACCACGCATTTACCATTTGGTATCTAGGATTATATACCACAACTTTACCAATTGGTATCTAGGATTATATACCACGCATTTACCAATTGGTATCTAGGATTATATACCACACATTTACCAATTGGTATCTAGGATTATATACCCGCATTTCCAATTGGTATCTAGGATATATACCACCATTTACCATTGGTATCTAGGATTATATCCACCCACATTTACCATTGGTATCTAGGATTATACCACACATTTACCAATTGGTATCTAGGATTATATACCACCCATTTACCATTGGATCTAGGATTATATACCACACATTTACCAATTTGTATCTAGGATTATATACCACACTTACCAATTGGTATCTAGGATTATTACCACACATTTACCAATTGGTATCTAGGATTATATACCACGCATTTACCATTGGTATCTAGGATTATATCCACGCATTTACCAATTGGGTATCTAGGATTCATACCACACATTTACCAATTGGTATCTAGGATTATATACCACACATTTACCAATTGGTATCTAGGATTATTACCACACATTACCAATTGGTATCTAGGATTATTACACAACCTTTACCATTTGGTATCTAGGATTATATACCACACATTTACCAATTTGGTA
Organism: Hymenochirus boettgeri; assembly: GCA_019447015.1. Lineage (NCBI taxonomy): Eukaryota > Metazoa > Chordata > Amphibia > Anura > Pipidae > Hymenochirus > Hymenochirus boettgeri. The sequence goes on along the minus strand of JAACNH010001019.1, from coordinate 15,547 downwards.
TCTAGGATTATATACCACCATTTACCAATTGGATCTAGATTATATACCACACATTTACCAATTGGTATCTAGGATTATATACCACACATTTACCAATTGGTATCTAGATTATAAACCACACATTTACCAATGGTATCTAGGATTATATACCACACATTACCAATTGGTATCTAGGATTATATACCACACATTTACCAATTGGTTTAATATATACCAACATTCCATTGGATCAGGATTATTACCACATTACCACAATTGGTATCTAGGATTATATACCACACATTTACCATTTGGTATCTAGGATTATTACCACACATTTACCAATTGGTATCTAGGATTATATACCACCATTTACCATTTGTATCTAGGATTATATCCACGCATTTACCAATTGGTATCTAGGATTATTACCACACATTTACCATTGGTATCTAGGATTATATACCACACATTTACCAATTGGTATCTAGGATTATATACCACACATTACCAATTGGTATCTAGGATTATATACCACACATTTACCATTTGGTATCTAGGATTATATACCACACATTTACCAATTGGTATCTAGGATTATATACCACGCATTTACCATTTGGTATCTAGGATTATATACCACGCATTTACCAATTGGTATCTAGGATTATATACCACACCTTTACCAACTGGTATCTAGGATTGTATACCACGCATTTACCAATTGGTATCTAGGATTATATACCACACCTTTATCAATTGGTATCTAGGATTATATACCACGCATTTACCAATTGGTATCTAGGATTATATACCACACCTTTATCAATTGGTATCTAGGATTATATACCACACATTTACCAATTGGTATCTAAGATTATAAACCACAACTTTACCAATTGGTATCTAGGATTATATACCAAACATTACCAATTGGTATCTAAGATTATATACCACACCTTTACCAATTGGTATCTAGGATTATATACCACGCATTTACCAATTGGTATCTAGGATTATATACCACGCATTTACCAATTGGTATCTAGGATTATATACCACACATTTACCAATTGGTATCTAGGATTATATACCACACATTTACCATTTGGTATCTGGATTATATACCACACATTTACCAATTGGTATCTGGAATTATATACCACACATTTACCAATTGGTATCTGGAATTATATACCACCATTTACCAATGGTTCTAGGATTAATACCACACATTTACCAATTGGTATCTGAATTATATACCACACATTTACCAATTGGTCTCTAGGATTATATACCACGCATTTACCATAGGTTCTAGGATTATATACCACACATTTACCATTGGTATCTAGGATTATATACCACATTTACCAATTGTATCTAGGATTATATACCACAACATTTACCAATTGGTATCTAGGATTATAACTACAACTTTACCATTGGTATCTAGGATTATATACCACGCATTTACCAATTGTATCTAGGATTATATACCACACCTTTACCAATTGGTATCTAGGATTAATACCACGCATTTACCAATTGGTCTCTAGGATTATATACCACACATTTACCAATTGGTATCTAGGATTTATACCACACATTTACCAATTGGTATCTAGGATTATATACCACACATTTACCAATTAGTATCTAGGATTATATACCACACATTTACCAATTGGTATCTAGGATTATATACCACACCTTTACCAATTGGTATCTAGGATTATATACTACACATTTACCATTTGGTATCTAGGATTATATACCACACATTTACCAATTGGTATCTAGGATTATATACCACACTTTACCAATTGGTATCTAGGATTATTACCACGCATTTACCATTGGTATCTAGGATTATATACCACACATTACCAATTGGTATCTAGGATTATATACCACGCATTTACCAATTGGTATCTAGGATTATATACCACACATTTACCATTTGGTATCTAGGATTATATACCACGCATTTACCAATTGGTATCTAGGATTATATACCACACCTTTACCAATTGGTATCTAGGATTATATACCACGCATTTACCATTGGTTTCAAGGATTATATACCACACATTTACCAGTCGGTATCTAGAATTATATACTAGGCATTTACCAATTGGTATCTAGGATTATAAACCCCGCCTTTACTAATTAGTATCTAGGATTATATACCACACATTTACCAATTGGTATCTAGGATTATATACCACACATTTACCATTTGGTATCTAGGATTATATACCACGCATTTACCAATTGGTATCTAGGATTATATACCACACATTTACCATTTGGTATCTAGGATTATATACCACACATTACCAATTGGTATCTAGGATTTATACCACACATTACCATTGGTATCTAGGATTATATACCACACATTTACCAATTGGTATCTAGGATTATATACCACACATTTACCATTTGGTATCTAGGATTATATACCACACATTTACCATTTGGTATCTAGGATTATATACCACACATTTACCAATTGGTATCTAGGATTATTACCACACATTTACCATTGGTATCTAGGATTATATACCACGCTTTACCAATTGGTATCTAGGATTATATACACACTTACCATTGGTATCTAGGATTATATACCACACTTTACCAATTGGTATCTAGGATATATACCACACATTTACCAATTGGTATCTAGGATTATTACACACATTTACCATTTGGTATCTAGGATTATATACCACACATTTACCAATTGGTATCTAGGATTATATACCACATTACCAATTGGTATCTAGGATTATATACCACACATTTACCAATTGGTATCTAGGATTATATACCACACATTTACCATTTGGTATCTAGGATTATATACCACACATTTACCAATTGGTATCTAGGATTATATACCACGCATTTACCAATTGGTATCTAGGATTATATACACACATTTCCATGGTATCTAGGATTATATCCAACGATTTACCATTGGTATCTAGGATTATATACACACGCATTTACCAAGGTATCTAGGATTATATACCACGCATTTACCAATTGGTATCTAGGATTATATACCACGCATTTACCAATTGGTATTAGGATTATATACCACACATTTACCAATTGGTATCTAGGATTATAACCACGCATTTACCAATGGTATCTAGGATTATATACCACGCATTTACCAATTGGTATCAAGGATTATATACCACACATTTACCATTGGTATCTAGGATTATATACCACGCATTTACCAATTGGTATCTAGGATTATATCCACGCTTTACTAATGGTATCTAGGATTATATACACACATTTACCAATTGTATCTAGATTTATACCACGATTTACCAATGGTATCTAGGATTATATACCACACCTTACCAATTGGTATCTAGGATTATATACCACACACATTTACCAATTGGTATCTAGGATTATATACCACATCTTTACCAATTGGTATCTAGGATTATATACCACGCATTTACCAATTGGTATCTAGGATTATATACCACACATTTACCAATTGGTATCTAGGATTATATACCACGCATTTACCAATTGGTATCTAGGATTATATACCACGCCTTTACTAATTGGTATCTAGGATTATATCTACCATTTCCAATTGGTATCTAGGATTATATACCACGCATTTACCAATTGGTATCTAGGATTATATACCACGCCTTTACCAATTGGTATCTAGGATTATATACGCATTTACCAATTTGGATTTTATGAAGCAGTTGACATGCCATAATGCGGCTGTAAAATAACAGCACTGTAATAAAAAATACTAACGGTTACTACTGCACCTTAATACCTGGTAGTAATATCGATACTTTACGGCATATTCCATATCCCACGCAGTATTTAACTCCTGCAGATTTAACTCCTCAATATCCTTTAAAGAAATCCCACCAATATTTTTTACTGGAGTCTTTATAAGGGCCACTTTGGCCCTTACGTTATGATTCGCCCCTATTCTTACGTTACAAAATTTCCTTACTTCTTTTGAATTTCGAAGACCATTTGACCCTTTATTCTAATGGTTGAGTGAGGATGATTTCATTGTAATGAGTTAAACTAACAAGATGTCATTTTCTATACACAATAGATTCAAGCATGGGAAGGGAATCATTTAAAAATGACCCTAATGTCTCCTTGTTACAATATGGCAACTGAATCACTGCCCCCCCCCAGCAAAACCATGATGGGGCCCCTTGTTCGCTTCATCCACTTTAGTTTTGGCTCCCAGCCCCCTGCGGTTGCTCCCCTGGTAGTTACGCCCGTTTGTCTGAATCGGTATGAAGGTCGATCAGATGCGCTAGAAAACCGCGGCCAATTGCGTGACCCTCTATGGACCACACACTTGGTGGGGGAACTGACAGTGCTTCCTTCTGGCCGACCTGTCACTAGTGGTGAGCAATCAGTGTGAGGCAAATTAATTCCACGGTGCTTTAGGAAAAAGTTGTGTTTACTACCACCAAAGGTTCAAAAGTTTGCCCATGCTAGTAATTTGCAGCAACCAATGGGATGTAGCTTTTACGGGGGATGCAGTAGATAATATCGGGGGCACATGTAAACTTTTGCACCTTATTGTCTGAGATCCTCAGTTTCTGACCTTCTAAACTTCACGCCTCTGATGTTCCCATCGGAATGTAGCCGTTTCCCAAATTTTCTCATGAACATCATTTCATTAATCTCCTGGCTCTACGTTTACCCCCCCCCCCCCCCACCCATTAAAATATAAATAAAACATGCTGCATTTTTAGAAATGTAATGGGTTGATCTGGGAAACATTTGTTCATGGGGTTTTAATAATACACAGGGCACGCTAATAGTAATAGTTTAATGTAGAATCCTGTTCTAATTTCACTTCCCACTATTTTTCCAAGTCAGAAGCAGTTGGGAATGATGGGTCCATTCTAATGGTCGGTTATGTACAAGATGATACACTCAGGGCTTCTCTAGCTTTCCTCTAGTCATTACTGGCTGATCTTTTCCTGATCTTCCCAAGCAGGACTGAGCAGTGATGAAACAAATTAGTATTTACTTAACTTTACCAATTCTGGTATTTCAGATAATATATACAATACTGCATCTTTACCACCACTGTGAAATACACCACAAGTGCAAAATATTGATGCAGCACAATCATTTGCTACCATTAAGAAAGTATGATGTCAATTGTGGTAATATTCGGTAACATGGCATGCCAAAAAATAGACACATCCATACATGCAACTAAATTATAGAGGAACTGTTCTCTATTTAATTGTCGTTTATTAAACATTTAAATGATTATGCATCTAGCCACAACCTATCCAAAGTTACAGCAGTATAAAGGGAGTTTTTTTCCTGATGGTAGTTTCTCGGCAGGGAGATAGCAGGCCCATGCTCCAACCTGTTATAGTTGCCCACTGCTGGGACAGAGCATCAAACATCAAGCCCGATCCCAAACTTCAAAATCATTTTTAAGCAAGCCACAAGCCTGAAAATATTTACAGGGTTATCAATAAAAGTTCTTATTGTTTAAAATGGTGCTAATTTTGCCCCAACCAATCAGATGTTAGCTTTCAAATGTTAAATAACATCTGATTGGTTGGGGCAAAATTAGCACCATTTTAAACGATAAGAACTTTATTGAATCTCCCTGATAGTTTTTCTTCCTATGGTGGTCCATGGTCGAATTCATCAGATCGCTTAAAATCTCGATTCCATGTATAAGGGGGCTTAACTAGCTTCAGAAAATATACATTTTTTTGTGGGTGGGGTTTATGACACAGCTTATAACACATGCCTGCCACAGAGCCACAGAGACAGGGCAGTCTGGAAAGTTGTAAATTTACAACCTATAACTTAGATCCAGAGAAGCTAATAATCATCCTAGACTTGTTTGAAAGTTATGAGAGCACTCAGGGTGCACTTGTGTGAGAAGACAGTGACCCTTTAACAGAAAAAAGAAGAGGAAGTTCGTCCTGACACCCTAAGTTTGGAATAGTAAAGGTTCGAACACACCTGGCGATGTTCACCTAGTGCCGAGCCCTGCAACAAAAGGCCGAAACAGCCGATAGTCGTGCGTGTGTATCCACCAGGCGGATCGCCAAACGACCCCCGACCGAGCGCATACACACATCGAACAGAGAGTCAGGACACTGCAAGGTTCACAGCCAGAATCAGTAAAAGTTGAAAACTTTGAGACTTTGAAGGAGGAAAAAATAAAATTTGACAAAAAGCAAAGGGGGAGGATGGAGACGTTTATGGGAACATGTTCTCTCCCTGTGAAAGATCTACTGGTTTTTTTTTTTACTCATATCCTGTGCAGAACATCTTGAATGTATTAGAACAGAGAGATCCTATTACACGTCAAGCAATTAGGACATCATTTTCCAAATGAGTTCTACATCCAAGTCTAGCTTGTCTCTGGGCTTCTTACCTTTGGGAAAACTAAGATCAGATAGGCCTTAACATAGCGTATCAGAGAGAAACAGAAAGGGGCATGTAAAGGGGAAGTATGCTTCTGGGAATCTTTCTGGATATTGTGTTATTCAGCTTGAAATCTGCAGAAGATTGGGGGAAATCTTCTGCCTTGTCCGATCTTCATTTCCTCGATAAACCGGCCGATACCGTGGATTGTTCTAGAGGAAAAAGAACGGAAAACTGCAGAATATGAACGTGGTGTATGGGGTGCTTCAAAGGACATGTCCACTCATAAACCAAAATCTGGTGACTTTGGTGTCAGTTATCTGCCAGCAACCCCAATTTTTTACAAGTTTATTACATGTATTTGTAACCAGATATTAATGATAAGTTCTATTCCTTTCTGGAAAGTTATCTGCCTCCTCCCTCTGCTCAATTAACTTTTTATAAACTTGAGCATGTGCAGAGGAGGCAGCAGGGGAAACAGCTCAATCATTGTGTTGATTCAGTTGTACAACCTTGATTGACTTGGATGGGGGGCCAGTTACACTGCCAGAATGGGGACAATAATTATCCTAATACCTGGTTAGTAATACAGGTAATAATGTGCTGAATGCACCAGTATGGTTGGGGGCAGGTAACCGACATGTGACCGTTTTTCGTTTTAAGGGTGGATATGCCCTTTAATATTACTTGTTGCCAGATCCGTGTATTCTTCCAGGAGACAAGAGACAAGGCGATTGCATCTATTAAAATGCCACTTAGAAATGCTGCATTAAAATGAATGTGTTTCCATCTTGAGACTTCACCCTGCCTTCTTATCTTATCCTATCACCCCTGTGTGCAATTTGCTTTGTCTTGTGAAGACGTACGCCGCGGGTGTTCAAACGAACAATACAGGACCCCCTCAAATAGAAAGGCAATCATAGAAACTACTACAAGGTCTGAGACGACAGGCACAAACAATGGACAATCACGTAATGAACAGATACAGAGCTGGCCTGGGGAATTCCCAGCTGCTACTATTGGAGCAAATACCAGAGCTTAGATTAAACCCAAAGAGGCGGTAATTACGGTTCAGTTACAACTTGGTAAATATTTATACAAATTACGAGGGCTAGTAGAAATGCGCTGTGATAAAAAGGGATTTGTTTTGGATGTAATTGCGATGCTGACGTGTTAGAGAAAATGTTGCGTTGGGTTTTTCTTGCGTTAAAGGAGAACCAAAACTAAAATATAAAAGGACCCTGTATGATTTCTAGATTAGCTAACTAACAGATGAAATCACCTTTCTAATTCTACGGGTTTCTGGCTTATAGAGTGGGTCACTGACCCAGATGCACAACTGCACATGCCAGTAAATGGATAGATGCCTAACCAGGCCGGAAGTAATGTATCAATGTATCAGGCACGGGGCGTTTTTATTGGTCAACAATCATGTGACCATGGGCCGTTATTAAGCTTCCAAAAAGCAAACTTGCTATACCATGCCTTTAATGTCATTGTAAACTACTGATATCAATATTGGTATACAGTGGCACATCCTTATATCCTATATCCTACAATACCATGCTGTAGTAAACCATCACAATGGTATTGAATGGCCTGTCGTAAAATAACAGGCGCACTCCTAATTGTTCGATTGCGATAGCAATTTTATTTTATCAACAATTTATCTGCAATCATATCTTACAATTATAATCACGAGCATAAAATTTGCAGATCATTAAAGGCGCAGTATCTACAATACGGCCATTTGAGACATATTAGAAAGGCGTGGCATTACTAGACGATACCGCGCCTTTAACAGTCGAAGTTTTCAACCATGGTCGTAAAATTACAATAGCGATCGAATAATTAATAATAACCCAGCTTACATAACGGTAACCGTGGTTATGGGACGTTTCCCCTTACTGGATAGTCCTGGTCCTTTTCGATACCACGTCTGAGGGTTTATAAACATTCCACCATACAGGGGCGTATAGAGGGGAGCAGAGGAGCAACCGCAGGGGGGCCCGGGAGCCAAGGGGCCCCATCTTCATCTTGTTTTTCCTATGACGGATATAGCCTCCTCCAAGAAAACCGCTGTGAATGAAGCACGGATAGGGGCCCCATCATTGTTTTGCTGGGGGGCCAGTGATTCCTAGTGACGCCACTGCCCCCATATCTCTCTACTAACAATGAAAAAACACTGCTGTTGGCTGGTCCCATATAGAACAATCTATAGCAGTATATTGTACTAAGCCATAACAGGGAACCGTGTGTATCAGATTTACCCACAGATCTAATTAAAACTGCACAGTGAAAGTGCATCTCTCTAATTAGCCTTGGCCACTTCAATCAGGCCTGTAAAGACCCTCTACCCATCTCAGGAACAGTGGAAATGCTTTGAGCCTGGAAAAAGATACAAATGTTACCATATTGATTTCCTGCGAAGTGAGAGAAAGTAACCTGTATCTTTTTAGCATTATAAACATAAAATCGAGCGTACGGGGGGGGTGTCGCCCTGACTCTTGGCAACTCTCCCGCCGCCTGTCATTATTACTCAGACTCAATTAAGTGAATCACCAATATTTCACCGCCATCTGTGCACGGAACTGGGGCATTTATCGGGGAATCTATTCTCAGAAATATTTTTCTTTGATGTAGGGAAGGCAGATTGAGAGCTCAGTTGCTGGCAGGAAACTTCTAAAGCTATTATTTCTTAAAGGACATGCCCCCCCTTTATTTAAAATCTATACTTACCTTCCCACTTCAGAGGTCCCCAAAGTTACTTACCTATCCAACGTCCCCAATGGAATATATTCAGACTGGTTTTCTCTGGTCCGGCATCTTCTTTGTCTTCTTCCTGGTAGCAGCAGTCAATGGAGGGCACTATGGATTATGCAACTTGACTGCAGCTAACCAGGATGCCACCTTGCAAGAATGGTGGTGAATGTTGGAGATGAGAAGATCTATGCTAGTAACAGTATTTTGTGACCGTAATCGATCATTATCGATGTCTTAAAACAATGCTTCCACCCATTACCATGCAGTAGTTAAATGCCATTTTTGACACTCATTTTCACCACCACTAAAATAACGGTTGCAGATTTATCCTTTGGCCTGCCCTGTAACATATTGTGATTTTAAAGTTTTAAAAATTCTGTATTATATGTTTGTTTGTTCCCAAAGTGGGATTATGGGTGCCAGGCTTTTGTTCCTATAGGCTCCTGAAATGAAATCTGGCCCTGGGCAGCTCCCATACATATTGTATGTTTAAAAGAAACATACTGAAAGGGCCGTTACATTCAAATAATAAGCTTTAACTTGAGAATTAAGCAACATGACAAAGTACAGAAAAACGAATAGACCTGTACACACAATTACATTAAAGGGCATGCCCCCCTTAAAACAAAATCTGGTCACATGTCCGTTACCTGCCCCCAAACACATGATTATTCAGCACAGTATTAGATGTATTATTAACCAGATATTTAGTATAATTAGTGTCCCCTTCTGACAGAGTATCTGCCCCTCTCTCCATGCAGTCAATCAAGGCTGTAACTGCCAATATCACAACCAATAATTGACTGCTGTTTCACCTGCTGCCTCCTCTGCACATGCTCAGATTCTAAGAGCTCATTGAGACAGAGAGGAGGCAGATCCTTTGTCAGAATGAAAACATAACTTACTATTAAATATCTGGTTACAAATACATGTAATCATGGGTTAAAAAATAAGCAGTTGGGTTTGCTGGCAGATAAACAGATAAGTCACCCATTTCTGTTTCTGCATGCCCTTTAATCAGACGCAGAGACAGAATTAAAGCAGCTTCTGTCTGTCCGCTCCTTTCGTCTCACTCTATGATCATATTTTCACTGTTCGATATTTCACAAAGAAAAACTGAAGCGAGTATTTATTAAGTGCAGTGTTTTTTGTGTGTGTGATAAGGCATATTTTGTGAAATAAAACATGGCATACAAGTAATATTTAGTGTTTACAAAAGCACAATATTTATGGTACCAGACGTGGCGAGTTTATATCTGTAAATATGACCAAGAATAAAGTTCCGTGTATCATGGGAAGGATGGGAGATCAGGAGCATGTAAATCCTGCAGCAGCAGTTCTAATGTTTCCTGTACCTAGGACAGTTTACTTGAATACAGACAGGAGATAAACCAGGACCGACACAACCAAGCTAATTGCCAATTTCAGGTTTGAAGGAATTAAAAAGGAAGAGGCTCAGGCTATCTTCCCCTTTAACACAGTTATGGTGTTTTATGGAGATTTACTGAATCGAAGCATCATGGTTAGGTAAAATGCACCTCCGTTAAATAGCCGTTACGTTACGCTCTACATGGTAAATAACAATTGTATTGCCCACCCTCATTCTGGGATTATCCATTGGAAAAAGCGCTCTTGCAGAGTGTGTTTCCTATTGGTTAAGCCCTGGGACAGGAGTGGGTGGATCAACAACACTACAATTGTCCTTTCACAGCACCGGCAGCAGATAGAAGCGTAGGCAGCGCAAAATCATCGTTAAACCCACGGTAACCTGATAATCAACATGCAGCGTGAGTTTAACATGGATTTGGCTGGTTTGCTGCCATCTATCGCCCTGTCAGTTTACCAGACAAGAGTTACACAAGAAAAACAACAATTAATTAATTTAAACACATGTTGACATGGCAACAAACTCTAAACATTTAGAGACAGCTCTACAGTAAGAAGAGAGCGATGGAGTCAGACCATGTAGAGAATGGAGCGTCTTCAGCACCAGAACAACCAGAGGGACAGATGTGTCAATGCTGGTAATGAGGTTGAATTTTAAATGGCAATTATAGAAGATAAAGACAAGATTTAGAACAACAGAAGATGGCAAAATAATGATGTCACCATTAGGAAGCAGTATCATTGGCAAGCGGAGAAGACCTGCTGACCTAATTGTGGAAGAGAGCACGCATTGTTGCATTCTGAGCGAACTGTAAGTAGTGCCTCTATTCTGGCAAGGAATACACCATAGAAGATGAGAAAATGAGTACAGAGAGATGGTACTGACTGATGAGAGTAGACAGGACAGAGCTAGAATCGGCAAAACAGCACAGTGAAGAGAATGAAATCAAACTTCTCATGGCTGAAGGTGCGAACCCTCTACAGAAGAAGAGGACATGAAGCTGAAGGGTGAAACAGAACCCCAGGAGTATACAGCAGGCAAGGAGATGGGAGGAGGAAGATGATGGAATTAATTATCAGATTAAAGAAGAAGAACTCCAGCTGTATCAAGCTCTAACACAAGAGCGAGATAAGGTACAACAGCACAATGCACAGCTCCAGAACAACTGTATGAATACTTCCGCCAAGAAGGGGGAAGATATACGCCCAGAAACTGAAAAGCGCATCTCAGACCAGGAGCAGCGATATCACAAGTATCTATCCTCACTAGAGGAAATTAGGAAGAATAATATTCTAAAGCTTCACAGCACCGGCAGCAGATCGAAGAGCTAACGACACAGTGCCAAGAAGTTGTAAGTAGAGTGGAGAAGGAATGGAATTCCTTTCAAGCTCATAAAAAGTCCATAGCATTGCTTGCATATAAGCGATTAGATGCTGGGAAACACTCATCTGCCTTTATTGAGGAAGTGAGCAAGCTACAAACTAAAGAGGACCATGGATAAGGAGGTCATCAGGTGCGTCTAGAAATATTAAGTTTAAAAATCAATTCCAGAGGTTTGACTCCACCTTGAGGTCCAAAGAAGAACTGGGCGATGGTTTACATCTATTGACTTTGAACAACTGAAGATTGAAAATCAGACCTACAATGAAAAAATTGAAGAACGAAATGAAGAGCTCCTTAAGCTTAGAAAGAAAATAACAAATACAGTTCATATCTCACTCACTTAAAAGAAAAACTACAGTTTTGTTTTAGCAGAAAATCAAGAAAAGAAAGACCAACTGATGGAGACAGAGGCGCTGTGGCTAATAAAAGAGACATCCTGACTAAAACAAACAGGCTAGAGACAGCTCAAGGAGAGATAATTTAAAACTTAACAAAAATGTGGGTTGCTGGACAACAAGCTGCTTTTGAAGGACTTGGAAGATAAAGTGGATTCAACAGAGGAATGTGCCTAAGTTGGAAAGGCTAAAACGTCGCCATGCAGAAGTGACGTTTGTCTAGTAAGGGCTATTGAAGAAAATAGAAGATGCTAAAACTACCCTGCAGATTAACAGTATTGATTCCAACTTTATACTATTTTATTTCAATCCTATCCTACATGGTTTGCAGACAGGTTTTATAGGTTAATATAATGTCTTACAAGTGTTAAAACCAAACATACATTTCCAGTCTGTATATTATACAGTATCATCTCTGTTCTGGCATAGTATAATAAACCTGCTTATCGCAGCAAGGAAATGGAAAAAAAAAAAATTTAAACACATGTTGAGCAAGAATTAAAATAAAATAACGGCAACATTTCCTGTCTTTCCCATTGGCAGAATAATAGAGCAAATTGTTAAAGGAGAATATGCTTGTGAGGTTCCATTCATCCAGGTCATGGTATATCTGTTGTATTCAATTAATCAACTGGACTTGAAATGTATTTCTTGAAGACGTTTCGCTAGTCATCCGACTGGCTTTCTCAATTCAGAATGACTTGTACAGAATCTGTGGCAATTATGTACCCTGGTTTACAGAAAACCAACACACACAGATCAGTATTTGATGTTTGACTCCCACCACCATTTAGATCACAAGCTGGGTGTCATCAGAACCCTGCAACACAGAGCTGAGAACATCCCCACTAGCACAGAGCGAAGGCTAAAGAAATGAAACATCTCAGAGGCCCTTAAAACTTGTGGATCCAGACTGGGCCTTTGTCAAAAGAAGTAAGGAAAGAAAGAACACAATACCAACAGTGAGAGGGGAAAAGCAAGACAGGAGGAAGAACATGGTCATCCCATATGTAGCAGGGGTCGCCGAGAAATTAACAAGAATTTTCAAAAAACATCGTATCCCTGTCTGCTTTAAACCGAGCAACACGCTGAACAGCAATTGGTACATCCAAAAGACCCAATACCAAAACACAAGAAAAGCACATCATATATGCGGTGCATGCAGTGAAGAATGCTATGATTTGTATGTGGGGGAGACCAAACAGCAACTGCATCAACTATGGCCCAGCACAGAAGAGCCAATTCCTCGGGTCAGACTCAGCCTGTATCGCAGCTTAGGATAAAGGACATACCTTTGAAGATTCTAATGTTAACATACTGGCAAAGGAACTTGACTGGTTCAGAGAGGTGTTAAGGAGGCCATTTATGTGAAAATAAAGAAACCAAGCCTAAATAGAGGTGGGGGGGTTCGACACCAACTGTCTGCCATGTACAATGCTGTTTTAACACCTTACTCTGGGCGTTCCTATAACACCTCTTAGCCACTATCTAATCACACCCTTAACACCGGCTGAGATATGCTAATTGGGATTTTCCAGGGTACATAATTGCCACAGATTCTGAATTGAGAAAGCCAGTCGGATGACTAGCGAAAACGTCTTCAAGACTACATTTCAGTCCAGTTGATCTAATTGAATACAACAGATTGTTAAAGGAGAACAATAGTCCTGACTGTTGTTATATTTTATTGCACAAGTTTAAAGGCATATTCACCCCTCAAATGAAAAATTATAAAATTATACATAGGAAAAAAACCCTAACCACAATAACATCAGATAACCTAAAGGTTAGTCTTCCACTCCAGATTTCAAACAATTGCAGTTTTTTTTTTGTCTATATTAATTTTTCATTTGAAGGGAAAACTTGCCCTTTAAGGGTGATCCCACCCTAAATTGCACTTCCCCTAACATACAGCATTGAAAGTGCTAATTAAAATACTTTATCACTTTCTGTTGTTCAAAGTGATTTCTAACCAAAGGTACACAGTAAAACAGAAATTCCAGTCACCGCCCCCTCCTCAAGTTTGGTGATCTCAGACACGCTCAGAGTGATTCACCCAAGAGAGAGGAATTCCCCAATAAAAAAAATAGAAGTGAAATGGGTATTTTTTTTTCCTAATAAAAATATTTTGAATTTATATTAGTTAAGAATTAATAGAAATTATACATCACGTTAACCAGCTGAGAACTATAGGTGCAAATAAGTTTTTTTCAAAAACAGTTAAAATAAAAGTACCTGGGCAGGGAGGTGGATTGGTACTTTCTACCTCCCAATATAATTTCTATGAGGAATGGCAACATGAACAAAACTGTACTGCCAGTCTTTCCAAGTGCTTCAGCACGATCTTTAAAACAGGAAGGCCCAGGGCACTAACATGGCAGATAAAAACTCTACGTGCTGTAGCTCCTCAACGAAAAAATATTGGGAGGTAGGAATAATCAATCCAACCTCCCTGCCCCAGTTACTTTTCATTTTTAAGAAGTTTATTTTTTCAGTATAGTTGTCCTTTAATCCTTTAAGCTATATTATAGACCATTCAAGCATATTTTAATAGTTCTCTACTCACACTACCGTACTGTCCCTTACCCAAAACCAGGCTGAACTAATGGCAGAATGTTGCATTTTTTATGGGTAATAGAACCTATTGTCACTACATTGACCCAAATCTATCAGAAGAAATAAAATTCTATTCTTAAAATGTACTTAAAATGTATTTACATTGTATCTGATAAGAGGTTTACAGCTGTGTCTCCATTCATTTGTTACTTAATAACAATATTTCTTAGGTATATGTTCAATTCATTAAATAACTATTTTAAATATTAGTGTTTCAAATAGGAAGTTTTGCCTGTATATTTTTAGTGTCTTGCAGACAGATGCAGGTTTCAGGTAACCAATCAGAAATGAGTTAGATCTGCCAAGTGCTGAAGGCATGTACACATTCTCGATTTTCGTGGAAGGCACGACCCCTGATGGCAGCGGTACATCCATCGAATGGGCATTTATGGCGAGAATCAGACGTGTGTATGCGCTCGATCGGGGGTCGGCGGATCAACAAACGACCAACTAACTAACCGCCAGGCGGATCAACAAACTCGCTTGAAAATCGAGCATTTAGAGTGAATAAATCCAATTGGTGAAAAAAATCTATAGGGTCACATAGGAGACTTTGCAGAGGGTACGACCCCTATATATGATA
>JAACNH010001018.1:37500-110301 GCA_019447015.1 Hymenochirus boettgeri | reverse complement strand
CAACGAAAATATAAACGACACACCATATACAAGCAAGGGATGGATAAGGGGGGGGGTCAACAAAAGCCGGGGGGGAGATTCCACACATATAGGCACCAATAAGCTCAATACCGGAACATCATATACAACGCTCATATACGCCGTATAATATATGCAGCAATACGCACCATATCAAGATAAGCCCATGATTATGCAATCCCCCATATATACATCAATTACCATTAGATATGCATCAAAATACGCACCATATATACCATCTCTCCACATCATAATACCACCGCATATACCATCATATCACCAACCATGTACACAACAATACACATCATATACCCAGCACTACACAGTATATACCCATCATTAACACAGTATATACAACACAAACACACCATATCACACAAGTCATATACACACTCACATGTACACCATCATCAATCTCTACACATTCCAATCATATACACATCATGTACACACATACTAGACATCCATATACAACAGCAATAACAACATAGGGAGAAAGTTTAGAACTGATGTTTACCCATGACTGCAGCCGACTGTCTATATTTGTACAGAAGACGCCAGCGGCTGAGGAGAGGCTGATGGAACGTTCATCGAAGTGGCGGTCGTTCTGAAAAGTGCACCTCCGTGACGATACAGCCTCACTACCATCAGATCCAACGGTATTGGGGCTTTATTGTCACTGTGTGTACCTACTAACCTAAATACTGCCTGTGTTCTGTTATCATTATTTTTGCTTCCTGGCTACTTTCCAGTTAGCAGCTCAGTCATGGGTGTAACAGATGACATCACGACCAATGACTGAATGATATTCCCCTAGCTGCCTCTCTGAGCATCTGTAACTGAGCAAAAAAGCTGGAGAGCTTGGAAGAGGAGGCAGAAACTTTTTGAAATGCTGGGGGAAGAGGGAAAAATAATTTGATTAGCCCTAGTTAGTTTTGGGGGTGAACATGCCATTTAACGAGTAAAATCTGAACTTTAATTAAAAAAAAACAAAAGACGGGACAACTAGTTGTGAAGAGACTCCCTAACTATGACCAATTGGAAAGAGGTCCTTGTATCTTTCCGTCAACCCACCTATCATAGACACAACTTGCTGAGTGAGATCCAGTTTCTTCAATAATTGTCCATCACACACATTCGTCCAGCAGCAAACTGTACGCTGGCCACCCACGCCAAGAGTGTGAAACTCTTCTTCCCTCCCTTTACGGATGCTATTGTAGATGAATCTGGTTTGTATCAGAGATTGTCCGCGCCCCTTCTAGGAGAAACGGAGAAGAAAATGGATCAAAATACAGAACCCCACAATATGTGATGGAGGATATTCTATAAATATCCGTCCAATCAGATGGTTTTAGATGACATCGCTTGGGCACAGAAGTCACTGCATAACTAATGTCTCCTAAGAAGTAAAAAGTTACTAAGGTAAAAAAGGCTAAAAGTTGGACCCAGCAGATTACGCAGAAACCTTGACGTGGTTGCTGGGCTTAA
This sequence comes from Hymenochirus boettgeri, assembly GCA_019447015.1. NCBI lineage: Eukaryota > Metazoa > Chordata > Amphibia > Anura > Pipidae > Hymenochirus > Hymenochirus boettgeri. Next base: position 108,795 of record JAACNH010001018.1, on the reverse strand, counting down.
AATAATAGGACCAATTGCTTTATATTTATCCAGAGAGAAGGGTCGGGCAATACATTGTATTACAAAATGTAAGCAATTCGATTGGGTGTGCACTAGGCTTCTATTGTCTGGGTGGATCGCCCAGTGTCGACTGGGGTTTTGGGGCCCATCAGGAACATAAGATCAAGGGCCCACAAGAAACATTAAGGGCCCACTTACCTTTTTATTTGCCTTTTTTAAACATTAAAGTGGCTGTCTTACTCCTATTTGTAGTTGTTTTTTATTGTTAATTATTGTTTTAAACACTGTTTCCTTTGGCTCTGTATATAAATAGCAACTGTTTTTCTTTGTTTTCATGGTGAAGGGCTGGGACCATCCAACCCGGGGATCACTGCACCCTGAGCTCGTTTTAAAAAAACTGGGCACAGTCGTCCTGCCATCCCACTTTCTCTTAACATGACATTTTAGTGGCAAAGAACCTCTAGTGCAATGACTGACACCCCAGTCCGCCTGCCTCCTTCCTAACAACGAGTCTAGGGGAAATGGGAGGACCTCCTTGGTCGGACAACGGGGGGGTTGTTCTTGCTAGAATATATAGTAGACCATGTTTTTCTACTTGATCTGCTTATAACAACGTGATGGCTTGACGGAATCCACCGTATTCTCGTGTGCGTCTGCGTGAAAGCTATGTGCCATCACGTTTGTCGAGGCAATAACTGTGTGAAGGAATCTCAATACCCCAGCTAAAGATCCTGTCAGAAAAATCAATAAAACGCTTCAATGAGCCAGGCACCATGGCTCCAAGGTATAGCCCGTAGATACTTCTCATGAGTGCTTTGGGAATCCAGAGGATTAAAGGGAACTGTGGTCTCTCATAAAAGTGTCCTTAATTCAAAAGATAGCACACATCTCTACCTTTAAATAGATTCTCCTCAATATCAGTCCAGGATCATGCCTTCTAGCTGCAGTCCTATCCAAAGTTACAGACAGTATAAAACAGTTTGTTTTTTCCTGCTCTAGAAGGAATTGACAGAAAAGGTTGAAGTTCTGTATACACGGATCGCCCTTTTGATTGAGTCTGATAAATTCAACTTACACTGAGCACGCCAGAAACCCTCAGTAGGACACCTGAAGTGCAGACAAACATTTTCCCCTCGCTGCAGGCTCCTGGTCTTCACTTCCTAGGATCTTTGGGCACTGACATTACACGGAAACCATTTGGAGCTGGGATGTAAGGTAAGGATTTTAAACTCTACACAGTGGGCCCGTTAGTGGGGGAGAATGTAGTTACTGGGGTGGACATCCCTTTTAATGAACTATAGTGTATGTAAAGCCATCAAATCCCCGGGAACAGTCCATGACAAACCGTACTTGACAAAAAGCCTGGTTCTGGACATATAGAGTAAAACTCAAAGCATGAGGACTCTAGCAGTTTGTCCTCTCACAAGCTGGGTATTATCTGGCGGGCGGGGTAGTGTAGACTTTTCATAATTGCCCGAACACAACTCCAATCCCTAGAAAGGTAATAAAAGGTGTTTTTTATTCCTGAACACGTCTAGTTTTTGTAACAATGTGTCCTTGGTTTGTTTGTTTTTTTATTACCCGCCAGAAATCTCCCGTCAGTTGTATAAGATGGAGAGATAATCGTGATTGCGGAACATCAAGGTTCCACTCACATGGGGAGAATTGCCCATATTGCAGTGTTTGGGCATATTGAAATGCCACGTGCAGATCCTAAAGAGTGAAAGGGTTAAAAGAACAATACAGGTTGGTAACAAGTTAAAGGGAGATTAAAATAGAAATAAGTCTGAAAGGATTTTATCATTTATTCGGCTGGTTTCTGGAGTTCCTAAATCTACAAGGTCCTGGCCCTTTACACCCAGCCCCTTAAAGGGTCCTATAACTCACTCAAACAACTTTACATTATCGAAACTACAAGTAGAGAAGTAAAAATGGTGATAATCACAATATTATCAGTGATTGCTTTGTCATTAAATTATTAATGTTTAGTGAGTGCTCCTAATTCCCCACCCTCCCTTACTCACTGCCTCCTTGTAGTGTCTGCGACACTTATAAGTTCTGCACAGCCTCACATGACCCTGCCTGCTTACACATCTCCCTTTCCTCCCTGTTCTTTCTTTCTCTGCTGATTCCCCAGTTGTTGCAGAAAGGGTGCTGGCAGGCAGCTAAGATCCTAGTAAGAGGTCGGGATGGGGAACAATTATATTTTTTGTTTTGGAGTGACAGTCTTTCCCTCTAAATGCTGTATTTCACACAACTGTTTTCAGATTTAAATCTGAGCTGTAGATCCTGAGAAATCATCATTTGAAATCACAGCATTTAGAGGGAAAGACCTGTCACTCCAAAAGCAGAAATTATAATATGTACCCCATCCCTGACCTCTTACTAGGATCTTTAGCTGCTTGCCAGCACCCTTTCTGCAACAACTGAGGGAATCAGCAGAGAAAAGAAAGAACGGGGAGGGGGAGATGTGTAAGCAGAGCAGTGTCCATGGTGAGGCTGTGCAGAACTGAGTAAGGGAGGGTGGGGAATTAGGAGCACTCACTAAACATTAATATTTAATGACAAAGCAATCACTGATAAATATGTGAGTACTACCATTTTACTTCTCTCAAATTGTAGTTTCAGATAATGTAAAGTTGTTTGAGTGTAGTATAATAAGTCGGACCGGTCTTGAAAAGGGGCTGGTAAAGGGCCAGGACCTTGCTAGATTTAGGAACTCCATGAAACCAGCCGAATAAATGATAAATCCTTTCAGACTTATTTATATTTTAACGTCTATTTTAATTCTTCTTTAACTTTGTACCAACATGTATTTGTTCATTTTAAAGGGCATGTCCAGCCTATGATTTCTACATATCATAGTATACCTTCCCCCAGCCCCAACCGCTATAAAATAATTTTAAGAAAGTGCCCCGATCTTTACTTACCTTCCCTTTTTCCTCCGATGCACTGCCCCGCCTTCAGCTTGCAAGACACTGCAAGCAGGGGGCGGGAACAGCAGCCATGTTCGTGATTGGCTGAGAGGAAGCCAATCACGGACGCGGCTGCCGGCTTCTCAGAATGCCGGGGGAGAGTTGGAAGGTAAGTAGAATTCGGGGGACTTTTTTTTAGCGGTTGGGGCTGGGGGAAGAAATACTAAAGTATGGACAAGCGGTTTTATGGTAGGGGGAGGGATCCAGAACAAAACGGGAGGGAGAGGGAGGGGGAGGGAGGGGGAGAAGGCCTGCAGTAAGCCATGCCAAACTTCTCCCGGAGGCCAGTTAGGAGGCAGAGTCCTATATGGACTCTGCTATCCTCCTGGTGGGCAGTTTTGTTTTGGGACTTGGTGGGGGGGGGGGAGAACCAAACGGAGACACCAATGGAGCTGGGATTTGAGGTAAGGATAACTACACTACACAATGGGGCCATTAGTGGGGGGGGATTATAGTTTTGGGGGTGGACATGCCCTTTAACCTTTCATCTCTTTAGGATCTGCACGTGGCATTTCAATATGCCCAAACACTTGCACATTATGCTGCAATTCTCCCATTTTGACGTGGAACCTGATGTTTCCTGCAATCACGATTATCTCTCCATTTATACCACTGAAGGAGGATTTCTTCGTGAGTATAAAAAAAAAAACAAACAAACCAAGGACACATTGTTACAACTAGACGTGTTCAGGAATAAAAAACCTTTTATAACCTTCTAGGGATGAGTTGTGTTAGGGCAATTATAATCCTAACTACCCCCCCCCAGATAATACCCAGCGTGAGGGACAAAACTGCTAGATCCTCACTTTGAGTTTACTCTATATGTCCCATACCAGGCTGTCAAAGTCCGGTTTGTCATGGACTGTTCCCGGGGATTTGATGGGCTTTACATACCTATAGTTCATAAAGGGCATGTCCACCCCCGTAACTACATTCTCCCCCACTACGGCCCCACTGTGTAGAGTTTAAAAATCCTTACCTTACATCACCAGCTCCAAATGGTTCTCCTGTAATGTCTGCCCAAAGTCCTAGGAAGTGAAGACCAGGAGCCTGGCAGGGAGGGAAAACTTTTCTTCTGCTCTCTCAGGTGTCCTCTGAGAGGTTTCTGCTGGCTTGCTCAGTGCAGCCCTCCTCCTCGCCCCCACTCCCTCCCCCTCCATCCCAGTCCCTGTTTTTGCCATGGGCCTTAGCGTGTGTAACCCGAACTCTACTTACACAGCCTCTACTTACACAGTCTGTGAATGGCTGCCTCTCAGCCAATCAGGGACGCGGCTGCCGGTCCGGCCCTCTGCTTGCAGTTTCATGGCAAGCAGGGGGCCGTGTCTGAACGCCGGGGGAACAACGCTGTGTAAGTGGAGTTCGGCTTAGTTTTTTCCCCCAAACTACTATAGCGGTTGGGGATGGGAGAACTATAGCGGTTGGGGATGGGAGAACTATAGTCGGTTGGGAGGGAAACTATAGCGGTTGGGGGGATGGGAGAACTATAGCGGTTGGGGATTGGAGAACCATAGCGGTTGGGGATGGGAGAACTATAGTGGTTGGGGATGGGAGAACTCTAGCGGTTGGGGATGGGAGAACTATAGCGGTGGGGATGGGAGAACCATAGCGGTTGGGGAGGGGAAACCATAGGGGCTTGGGGAGGGAGAACCATAGAGGGTTGGGTGTTGGTGGAGAACCTATCGGTTGGGATGGGAGAACTGCTTACGGTTGGGGATGGGAGTAACTATAAGCGGTTTGGGGATGGTGTGAGGGGAGACTATAGAGCGTTGGGGATGGTGAAACTATAAGGCGTTGTGGATGTAGAACTAAAGCGTGTGTGGGGGGTTGGGGGGGTGGGGGAAACTATAGGAGCGGTTGGGGGGTATGGGGAGACTATAGCGTTGGGGCTGGTGGGAGAAGATCGGATAGGAGTAGGGGTCGGTTGGGGATGCGGGGAGATGAGCTAGTAAGGGGGCGGTGGAGGTGTGTGGTGGGGGAGCTACTTAAGGCGGTTGGGTAGGTAGGAATAACTAGTTTGTGGAGGGTGGGGGGAGTGACATAGCGTTGGGTGGGATGGAGAGAACTATAGCGGTTGGGGATGGAGAACATAGCGTTTTGTGGGGGATGGAGAACATATAGCGGTTGGGGATGGGAGAGAACCATGGGCGTTGGATGGGAGAACCTATGGCGGTTGGTGGGGATGGGAGAACCATAGCGTTGGGGATGGGAAACTATAGCGGTTGGGGATGGGAGAACTATAGCGTTGGTTGGTGGGGTAGTGGTATATAGGGGTGTTGGGGATGGGAGACTGTAGGGGGGCGGGTTGGTATGGGAGGTGTTGAATATAGACTGGTTGTGGTGTGTGGGAGAACTAGGGTAGGCGGGGGTGTGGGATGGGAGAACTATAGCGGTTGGGGATGGAGAAACCATAGCGGTTGGGGATGGGAGAACTGAGTAGGGCTTTGGGGATGGGAGAACATAGGGTTGGGTTTGGGGATGGGAGAAACCATAGCGGTTGGGGATGGGAGAACCATAGGGGGGTTAGGGGGGGATGGGAGAACTATACGGTTGGGGGAGTGGGAGAACTATAGCGTGGGGATGAGAGGACTATGGGGATGGGGAGAAACCTAGGTTGGGGATGGGAGAACCATAGCGGTTGGGGGATGGAGAACCATAGTGCGGTTGGGATGGGAACCATAGCGGTTTGGGATGGGAGACATCGCTATAGGGTGGATGTGGTGATGGAAACCATAGCGGTTGGGATGGGAGACCATAGCGGTTGGGGATGGGAGGGAACCTATATGCTGGGGTTGGGGATGGGAGAGGAGGAACCATAGCGGTTGGGGAGTGGGAGAACTATAGCGGTTGGGGATGGGAGAACATAGGTTGGGATGGGAGAACTATAGGGGTGGTGTGGGGTGGATGTTGGGAGAACTATAGAGGTTAGGGGTGGGGAGAAACTAGACGGTTGGTGGGGATGGGGGAAACATAGCGGTTGGGGATGGGAGAAACTTCAGAGCGTGGGGGGAGTGGGAGGAGAACTATAGAGGTGGGTTGGGTGGGGAGAACTATAGCGGTTGTGGATGGGAGAACTATAGTGTTTGGGGATGGGAGAACATATAGCGGTTGGGGATGGGAGAACTATAGAGGTTATGGGTGGGAGAACCATAGCGGTTGTGATGGGAGAACTATAGTTTGGGGATGGGAGAACTATAGCGGTTGGGGATGGGAGAACTATAGCGGTTGGGGATGGGAGAAACTATAGCGGTTGGGGATGGGAGAACTATAGCGGTTGGGGATGGGAGAACTATAGAGGATGTGGATGGGAGAACTGTAGCGGTTGTGATGGGAGAATCTATAGAGGTTGGATGGGAGAACTATAGGCGGTTGTGGATGGGAGAACCATAGGGTTGGGGATGGGAGAACCATAGCGGTTGGGGATGGGAGAACCATAGCGGTTGGATGAGACATAGCGGTTGGGGATGGGAGAACCATAGCGGTTGGGGATGGGAGAACGCATAGCGGTTGGGGATGGGAGAACCATAGCGGTTGGGGATGGGAGAACCATAACGGTTGGGGATGGGAGAACCATAACGGTTGGGGATGGGAGAACCATAGCGGTTGGGGATGGGAGAACCATAGCGGTTGGGGATGGGAGAGGGTCCCCTACACTACAGAACATTTTTAAAAAGAGGGGGACATGCCCTTTAATTACCATGATTTAATTTCTCTCCACATCTCCATGAATGGGGAACTCATCGTGTAGGATGGAGTATCTAGTGGTCATGTCCAATGTAAAGCCTTGAAACATTTCTATTAAATGTTATTGTTGCTTAGATAGTAGTGGGACTATAACCTGTGTCCTTTCACCTCCTTTAACAAGGTTTTACACAAAGCATTACACAAAAACCCACACAACAACACTGCATACACTCATTATGCACATTTCTTTTACCAGGAAAGTTCTGTGGTGATGTCTCCCCGCGGCCGATCATCATCTCAACTTCTAACATCAAGCTGAAATTCAGATCTGACTTCCAGGAGCGCCATAAAGGATTCGTATTGTCCTATTCAGCAGTAGAACCAGGCGCCTTCCCAGGTACCTCCCTCTCTTTTATAGATCTACTTTGAAATAAATGACTAACACCAGATGTAATAACACTCTCTGCCTATTGACACTCATGTGACTCCGTGGTTAGAACTGATCCCTTGCATCAAGGGTTGCCAGATTTTGCCAGGTGGGAGGGGCTGTGGCATCAACGTAATGTCATGGTAGGTGGGATGAGGGCATGGCTAGGGAAGAGCCATGGTAGGGGGAGGAGCTAGGGGTGTTACTGGGTGGGAAATGGGCACAGCGGGGCTTCTGGAGTTTTGGCAGGATTTCAGCCCTAACAGCAGGGCATGGGAATTTGTCCCTCCATTAGGGACAATCCCATCCAAATAAGATGCCTGACAGCCCTGCTTGTAGCTCTGAAGTCCTAGACTTGATTCCTCCCTTGGACACATTTGAACATTGAATATTCTCCCTGTGTGGGTTTCCTCCTGGCACTCCGCCACAATCACGCGTGTAAGATACAGTAGTGATTAGATTGTAAGCTCTTGGGAGAAGAGCCAGATGTGAACGTGTCAATGTAATTGTAAAGCGCTACGGAACATGTTGTTTACATGTGGCCTTGTAATATAACAAATGGGCATAGAGACTGTGGGTGGCTGTCTAGACATGAAAAACATCCTAACTCAATGGACCCTATTGTCTTAATGGCCCTTCCCTGTGTATGAGGAATCCAGTGGTGTTTTTATAGGATATTATCATCATCCCTTATACATACCAACAGGCAGACCAACAGATGTCATTGCACAGAACTACAGAATAGGGACACTAGCAGGGAGATTCAATAAAAGTTCTTATCGTTAAAAATGGTGCCCCAACCAATCAGATCTTATTTAACATTTGAAAGCTAACATCTGGTTGGTTGGGGCAAAATTAGCACCATTTTTAACAATAAGAACTTTTAATAAATCTCCCTGTTGATGCCCATCAAAACCCAGTCCCACTAACTAAGCCTTGGACCTTTCATATAGTCTACAGGTCACGTCTACCAGGAAATGTGTTGTAAAGGGAAATAGTTCACTGCAAAAGTAACTGTCACTGCGCAAAAGGTAAGTCTCTTGAATCTTGGTTTCCGGATCCTGAGCTATTGATTGATGAATGGGAGGTAGGGCATAGCTCCTTAACCCCCGGGCTTCAGTCAATACATTAAATGAAAAGTTCACTTTGGGAGTAAACTATTACTTTAAGGAAAGTGAACTAGGGTATGAAATCAACTGATTTTTCAAAATGGAAGAGAATATGTAGAATAACGAAGAGGGCATTACACAAACTAACAATTATACAAATATTGATCATTTCCACTGAACTGTCCCTTTAAGGTTACTGAAGATTGTTATCCGTTTTCCAGATTCTGGATGTGGATCCTTAGCTATACTACTGGAGGAAGGAGAGATACAAAGTATGAATTACCCTAAAAAATATTTAAGCAACTCATCTTGTCACTGGACGGTCCGTGCGCCAGATAATTACTGCATCAAGGTACCAATGGCAAGGATACGGCGCTCAGCTATGAGATGGTAGAAGATCTACATGCCTTACCTCCTTTCTACGGCACTATTGACTTTAGAATGCAAGGCTAACGTGGGTTAATGTAGTTATGGGCTATGGCAACTGTAAGATGGTCTTTATTAGCCACCATCACCAGTGTGAAATTATTCACATAACTAGTCCCTGGGTAACTGACACCTTATGGAGTTCAGATTTCTTTACCATTATAGACATCCTAATGTTTGGGTCAAATTTAAATGGTTTTCATCCTGTAGCAAGTAGAGATGGTCGAACTTCATAAAGTTCGGTCCGTTTTCGAACTTTTGAACTTCAGAGAAAGTTCGAATTCGGACCCATTAAAGTCAATGGGGAGTGATCGTTCAAAAAGGCTGAGTGATTTACAGATAAACTAACAATGGTAACTTACTGTAAATGGCTGTGGTCCCCCGGGGAACATGTCACTGTCACCAAAACTTGTTAAAACACTTCCTGAAGACGAGCGGGCAATTGTCGGGTTTTCATTTGACGGTTACGAACAATTTGAGGGTTACCGAAATCGAATGATACTTTCGAGGATTATCGAAAATGAATGATACTTTTGAGGGTTAGTGAACGATACTTTCGAGGGTTAGTCAAAGCGATCTGTACATTCGAGTGTTACCGAAAATGTCCGATACATTCGAGGGTTAGTAAAATTGACCGATACGTTCAAGGATTATCGAAAACGAATGATACTTTCGAGGGTTAGCTAAAACGATCCATACATTCGAGGGTTACCGAAAATGACCGATACTTTTGAGGGTTAGCGAATGATACTTTCGAGGATGATCGAAAACGAGCAATACTTTCAAGGGCTGCCGAAAACGATCCGTACATTCGAGGGTTATCGAAAACGAACGATACTTTGGAGGGTTAGTGAAAACAATCCGTACATTCGAGGGTTATCGAAAATGAATGATACTTTTGAGGGTTAGTGAACGATACTTTCGAGGGTTAGTCAAAGCGATCTGTACATTCGAGTGTTACCGAAAATGTCCGATACATTCGAGGGTTAGTAAAATTGACCGATACGTTCAAGGATTATCGAAAACGAATGATACTTTCGAGGGTTAGCTAAAACGATCCATACATTCGAGGGTTACCGAAAATGACCGATACTTTTGAGGGTTAGCGAATGATACTTTCGAGGATGATCGAAAACGAGCAATACTTTCAAGGGCTGCCGAAAACGATCCGTACATTCGAGGGTTATCGAAAACGACGATACTTTTGGAGGGTTAGTGAAAACAATCCTGTAAGCATTTCGAGGGTTATCGAAAATGAATGATACTTTCGAGGGTTAGCGAAAATGATCCATACATTCGAGGGTTAGTGAAATCGACCGAGACGTTCGAGGATTATAGAAAACGAACGATACTTTCGAGGGTTAGCGAACGATACTCTCGAGGGTTAGTGAAAAAAATCCGTACATTCGAGGGTTATCGAAAACGAACGATACTTTCGAGGGTTAGCGAAAATGATCCATACATTCGAGGGTTAGTGAAATCGACCGATACGTTGGAGGATTATCGAAAACGAATGATACTTTCGAGGGTTAGTGAACGATACTTTAGAGGGTTAGCTAAAACGATCCGTACATTCGAGGGTTACCGAAAATGACCGATACTTTCGAGGGTTAGCGAATGATACTTTCAAGGATTATCGAAAACGAGCGATACTTTCAAGGGCTACTGAAAATGATCTGTACCTTCGAGGGTTACCGAAAACGAACGATACTTTCGGTTAGCGAACAATACATTCTAGAGTTAGTGAATGGCCTGTAAATTCGATAATTATTGAAAATACGGCTGCGAGTCCGAAAAACAAACTAATTCGAGTTCGAGTTCGTTCGGCTTGAGTTCTAGTCCATCCCTAGTAGCAATGTGGAGATGACACAAAGGTACAAAACTTAGAATTAGCAACAATCTGATTATTATTTTTAGTTATAAGTTGATTGTCTTGTTTAACATGAGACCTACAATTTGCCCATATACACTGATGACTAAACAGAATTAAAGTTGGAAGGTTTAAGGAGAGTGATGTCATTGGCTTTCTTTATTCTCTTCATTGTCCACTAAATAACTTGACCCATTAACCTTTTCCAGTCTCATTACAGATTTTAATGTTTATGTTATTCATTTTCCAAGCTAACCTTTGAAGACTTTGTGGTCGAGGCCAGTGAAGACTGCAATTACGATCACGTGAAAGTTTATCAGGATTTAGACGGGAAGAAGGAAATTGGTTAGTCTGTGTTGAGTATTTTAAGTAGCAGTAATAATAATAAACCTCTAAGATTATCTGACAATTTGTGAAAAATATTCATTGATGAAAGAGAAGTCAGTTACAATAAGAAAGTTTGCCTGGTATTGAAAATGTCTTCCTTAAAGTGGAGGTTTAGTGGAAATACATAGACTTTTCAGAAGATAGAAAATGACGTTTACCTGCCCATTCAGCATTTTGTCTGTGTATAAATAAATGCTTCCAAAATACTGACTTCCTGTTTGCAGGACCCCTAATAGAGAGCGTTATGGTCTTTCCCTTGACCCAGTGCCTGGGTGGATTCAGTTGCTCAGTAGAGATCTGAGCATGTTTGACCCATCCAACAGCCAATCAGTAGAAATTACTGTTAGGAACATTCCAAGGTGCATTCTGGGAAGAAGAACCATTATAGAACCTGCAATGTCAGCTCACTAATGTCAACAGCAGGGAACAGCAAAGGGTATGAAATCAACTGATTTTTCAAAATGGGAGAGAATATGTAGAATAACTAAGAAGGAATTACACAACCTAACAATTATACAAATATTGATCATTTCCACTGTAAAAGTACTTACCCAATCTGTCAATAGAAAACATTCCTGCGTTAGAGATTCCATTGGTCTCACTGTAACATTTATTTTAATAAAAAGTACAGTACTGTGATACTTCAGTTTATTTTCGAGGGTTCGTACCCTTCTTATCAGGTCAGACAGTATCACAGTTCTCTACATTTACAATATATACTGGACTAACACAGCATAACAATTATTTATTTACCAAATTTCCTTGTTGCATCTTTAAACCTCATTTCTTCTATAATCGGGAGATTTTCAAACAAGCCTAGGATAATGTCTCTCTCTTCTCTGGACCGAAAGTTATAGGCTTGTAAAGTTCCACTTTCTACACTGCCCTGTCTCAGTGTCTCTGTAAGAAGCCAATGTTATTAGCTGTCATAAGCCCCACCCCCAAAATTCATCTTTTTCAGGAGGAAATTAAAACAAAAATATCAGGCTTGTGGCTAGCTTTAAAAGTCTGTGGGTGGAGCTTATGATGCAGCTGATGATGCTCTGTCCCAGCAGTGGGCATGCTCCAACCTCAGACTTGGTAGCCAACACCAAGTGCTGGTGATGTCACAGCTCACAGTATGAGCAGGAAAAAACAACATTTATACTGCTGTAACTTTGGATAGACTGCAGCTAGAAGCATGATCCTGGACTGACTGGAGTCATTTTAAAGGTAGGAGTGTGCTCTTTTTAATTAAGGACACTTTTATGGAGACCACAGTTCCCCTTTAATCCTCTGGATTCCAAAGCCTCATGAATGAAGTATCTACACTGGACTATACCTTGGGAGCCTACTGGTGCCTGTCATTTGAAGCTGTCTTTATTGATTTCTACAGGATCTTTCTGTGGGTTTGAGATTCCTTCACCAGTTATTAGCTCCACAAACGTGATGCACATAGCTTTCCACTCAGACGCACACGAGAATTACGGTGGATTCCGTGCAGCCATCACGTTTATAAGCAGATCAAGTAAGAAAACATGTCTACTAATATTCTAGCAAAGAACCACCCCCTTTCTGTCCGACCAGAGGCTCCTCCCATTTCCCACCTAGACTCGTGTTAGAGAAGGAGGCAGGCGGACTGGAGTGTCAGTCATTGCACTAGAGGTTCTTTGGCCACTAACTGTTCATGTTAGAATGTTAGAGAGAAAGTGGGAGCAGGACGACTGTGCCCAGGTTTAAAATCCTGCTCAGGGTGCAGTGATCCCAGGGATGGACTGGTCCCAGCCCTTTCACCCATGAAAACAAAGAAAACAGTTCTATTTTATATACAGAGCCAAAGGAACAGTCATAAAAACAAATAATTAAACATAAAGAACAACTACAAATAGGAGTAAGACAGCCACTTAAATGTTTTAAAAAAGGCAAATAAAAAGTTAAAGTGGGCCCCTTAATGTTTCTTGGTGGGCCCTTGATCTTATGTTTCCTGATGGGCCCCAAAACCCCAGTCGACCCTGGGCAATCCACCCCAAAAATAGAAGCCTAGTGCACACCCAATCGAATTGCTTACATTTTGTAATACCATTGTATTGCCCGCCCTTCTCTCTGGATAAATTAAAACAATTGGTCCTTATTATTTTAAGCCCAGCAACCACGTCAAGGTTTGCTGTAATCTGCTGGGTCCTAACTTTTAGCCTTTTTTACCTTAGTAACTTTTTGCCTTCTTAGGAGACATAGGGCCATATTCTCATGTAGGCGCGGTATTGCTTTTTAGCGATACCACGCCTTTAACGAATGGTTTAACCGAACATTAAAGGACAATTATACTCACCTTCCCTCCACTCCTCTTCTGTGTTCATTACCTTTTACCCAGGGTGAGGACCTGAATCGGCTGTTCCTCACCCATGGGTTCGCGTATCTTACTGCAGAGTCTTAGAGCAAAGCTGCTCTGGTAGGCTCCGCCCCCTCCTCCCCGTCGGCGACGAGACCAAGGAAGGCACACTTGTTGCAGAGCGTGCCTTCCTATTGGCCTCATCGCTGACGGAGAGGAGGGGGCGGAGCCTACCAGAGCAGCTTTGCTCTAAGACTCTGCAGTACGAATACGCAACCCAGGGGTAGGAACAGCCGATCAGGTCCTCACCCTGGTAAAAGGTAATGAACATAAGGAGCGAGGTGAATATAATTGTCCTTTAATTCCGATCGGTTTGCGATTGCTATAACGATCATACGATAATGTGATAGTAGATTTACGATCCCCGTACAATACCATTGCGGTAAACCAACCCGCGCGTTTTTTAAATAGGGTCCCATATTTCTCTAAACGTTTCCTCTATAACACTGGTGATCCTTTCTAATAGAAGTTAATGAATCCACCATTGACTCCTACTGGGAAGGGAGTGGCACCCCCCAGTGGCGCAACCTATGTAATATTGGAGATAAGGATTGTCTTCCATCTCTCAGGCACATACAAATAGTTATTATCCCTTAAATGATTCTTCGATGGAACTTTTTTCTGTTTCATTTTTCAGGTTTGATTAAAGAGATAAGGAACAAGAAGAAACAATCAGACCATTAACACAATATAAAGAATTACCTTGAAAGTAAGGAACAGGAATGGTGTGTGTGTGTTATTATTCCAACCCTGGTGTCCCCTGCCAGTAAAGGTGCCAATACACTGCCATTAGGTATGGCCACCTTTAATAGTCGAGTTGGAGACATTATAAAGTCATTTACTATGATGTCCAGTTTCTACTGATGATAGCTGACCTCCTCCAGATTTTCACTTGATTTAGTGCCTTAGTTATTGCAGTGACTTCTGTGCCCAAGCGATGTCTCTCAACCATCTGATTGGACCGATATTAATAGATATCCTCCATCACATATGTGGGGTTTCTGTAGTTTTTATCCATTTTCTTCTCCGTTTCTCCTAGAAGGGGCCTGCGGAACATCTCTGATACAACCCAGATTCGTCTACAATAGCATCCGTAAAGGGGAAGAAGCATTTTTTCACACTCTTGGCCATGGTGGCCAGCGTACAGTTTGCTGTGCTGGACTGGTGGTGATGGACAATTATTGAGAAACCTGATCCTCACCTCAGCAAGTTGTTCTATGATGGTGGGTGACGGAAAAGATCAAGGTACCCTCTTTTTCCAATTGTTCATAGTTAGGGATGTCTCTTCACAATAGTTGTCCCGTTTTTTTGTTTTTTTAATTAAAAGTACATTTTATCGTTTAAAATGGCCATGTTCACCCCCCCAAAACTTAACTAGGGCTAATCAAAATTATTTTCTCCCTCTTCCCCCAGCATTTCAAAAGTTTCTGCCTCCTCTTCAAGCTCTCCAAGCTTTTTGCTCATTACAGATGCTCGGAATGAGGCAGCTAGGGGAATATCATTCAGTCATTGCTGTGGATTCATCTGTTACATCCAAGACTGCTTGCTAACTGGAAATGCCAGGAGCAAAATTGGGCTGTTCGTCACGGTGTGTAGCTACTTTTTCAGAACGATCGCCACTTCGTATGTTCCCATCACCTCTCCTCACCTGGCGTCCCTTACAAAGTATAGACAGTCAGGCTGCATCAGGGAAACATCCAGTTCCGAACGTTCTCACTATGTTGTGTTATGATGTTGTGTATGATGTGTATAGATGTGTATTAGCCTGTGTACTGATGTATTCATTATGTGTATATGATGTGTATATGGTGTGTATATGGTGTGTATACGATTGTATATGGTGTGTATATGCGTGTATTGGTGTGTTTATTATGTATATATGGTGTGTACATAGTGGTATAGCTATTATATGATGTATATGTGTTGTTATGTCGTATATGATGTGTTGCTGTATATGATCTAGATATGCTGTGTATATTCTGTGTATAGATGTATATATGCTTGTATATGTGTGTATATGAATGTGTAATGAGGTCTATATGATGTGTAAATGTGTATATGGTGTGTATATGATGTTATATGATTGTATATGTGTGTATATGGTGTGTATATGGGTGTTATCTGTATATACTGTGTATTGTGTGGTAATGCTGTGTATATTTCCTGTATATCTGTGTATATATTTGTATATGCTGTGATATGTGTGTGTATATGCTGTGTATATGCTGTATATATGTTGTGTATATGCTTTTGTATATACTGTGTATATTCCTTGTATATGCCATATGTATGCTGTGTAATGATGTATATGATGTGTATAGCTGTGTATATGCTTGTATATGCTCTGTATATGTGTGTATATGTTCTGTATTGAATATATTTGGTGTATATGGTGTGTGTATATGCTGTGTATATGCTCTTTATATGATGTAATTGGTGTGGTGTGTATATCTGTGTAATAGATGTGTAATTCGTGTAATGCTGTGTATATGCTGTGTATATGATGTGTATATGCTGTGTATATGGTGTGTATTGGTGTTTATATACTATGTATAAGTGTGTATATGCTGTGTATATTCATTGTATGTGCCATATATATGATGTTATATGCTCGTATATGTCGTGTATATGCTGTGTATATGTGTGTGTTATGCTGTGGTATATGATGTATATATTTGTGATATGCTTTGTATTCTGTTTATGTGTATATGCTGTGTATATGATGTTGTATGTCTGATGATGTTATGATCTGCTGTGTATATGTTGTGTATATGCTGTGTATATGATGTGTATATGCTGTGTATATGTGTATATATTGTTTTGTGTATATGTGTGTGGTATATGAATGTGTAGATGCTGCTGTGTAATGGGTGTTATATGGTGTGTATAATGCTATATTGATGTGTATATGCTTTGTTATAGTTTAAAAAGAGATATGCTGTGTATATTCTGTGTTATATTATGTATTTATGCTTGTATATTAGGTATATATGATGTGTAATTAATGTGTATATGGTTGTTATATGCATGTTTATATGCTGTGATATGATTTTTTTATACTGTGTATATGGTGTGTTATTGTGTGTAGGGTTATATGATGTGTATATACTGTGTATATGTGTGTATATGCTGTGTATATTTATTCTGTGTATATGTGTTTTGTATATGGTGTGTATATGCTGTGTATATGCTGTAAATATATGTTGTGTATATGCTTGTGTATACTGTGTATATTCCTTGTATATGCCTATTATGATGTGTCTGATGTGTATATGTGTGCATATGATGTGTATTTCTGTGTATATGCTGTTAGTTCTGATATATGTGTATATGAATGTGTATATTATGTGTATATGATGTGTTTATGGTGTGTTATGTGTGTAATAGGTGTGTATATGATGTGTATTGTGTGTATATGATTGTATTGTGTGGTTATAGTGTATTGCTGTGTTCTGGTTGTCTGGCGATGTGTTCGTGTCTTGCTGTGACCACCTTTGCTTTGGTGTCTCTGTGTGTCTCTGGTGTTGTCGTCTGTGTATGTGTGTATATGTGATTGTGTATATGATGTATGTATAAGGATAGATGTAATCTGTATGTGTATATGAATGTGTGATATGATGTGTATAGATGTGTATATGTGTGCCTTGATTGTGTATACTGCTGTGATATGCTCTGTATATAATGTGTAATATGTTTGTATATGATGTTATATGCTGGTATATGGTGTGTGTATTCTCTGTTATATGATTTATATGGTGTGTGTGTAATGATGTGTATAGTGCTGTGATATGATGTATATATATGCTTTGTATATGCATGTGTATATGATGTGTATATGCTGTGTATAGGTGTGGATATGTGTGTATTACTGTGTATATGGTGTGTATATGCTGTGGTATATTCATTGTATATGCCATATATATGATGTGTATATGCTCTATATGATGTGTGTATATAGCTGTGCATATGATGTGATATGTTGTGTTATCTGCTTTGTATATACTGTGTATATGATTGTGTTATGTGTGATATGATGTGTATATGCTCTGTATATGATGTATATTGCTGGTTGCTGTGTATTGTGTATATGATGTGTATATGCTGTGTATAGGAATGTTGTATATGATGTGTATATGATTGTGTATATGGTGGTATATTGATGTGTATATGATGTGTATATGCTGTGTAATGCTGTGTATATGCTGTGTATAAAGGTGTGTGTATAATGGTGTGTATGATGTGTATACTGTGTATATGCTGTTTATATGATATGTATATGCTGTGTATATGATGGTTATATGTGTTGTATATTGGTGTTATAGATGTGTATATGCGTGTATATGAGTGTTGTAATGATGTGTATATGCTGTGTATTAGTGTATATGATATGTATATTCTGTGTATATGAGGTGTATATGCTGGTATAGCTGTGTAAAGATGTGTAGAGGATGTGTATATGCTGTGTATGATGTGTTATGATGTGTTATGATGTGTATATGATGTGTATATGGTGTGGTATTGTGTGTATATGGGTGTGTATTTTGTGTTTGCTGTGTATATGATGTTGTATATGGTGTGTATATGCTGTTGTATATGCTTGTGTGTATGTGTGTATAGATGTGTGTATGCTGTTATGCTGTATATGTGTATATGCTGTGCATAGATGTGTATAGGGTGTGTATATGGTGTGTAATGATTGTATATGCGGTGTATATGCTGTGTATATGCTGTGTATAGATGTGTATATGGTGATGTGGTATATATGAGAGTGTATATGCTGTGTATACGATTGTAATGCTGTGTAATATGATGTGTATATGAGGTGTATATGATGTATATGATGGTGTTTGTATTGATGTTGTATGATAGGATGTATATGCCTGTGTATTATTGTGTATATATGTGTATATGATGTGTATATGATGTGTATATGGGTGTGTATATGGTGTGTTATGATGTGTATATGCTGTGTATATGATGTGTGTATAGATGTATATATGCTGTGATATGATGTTTATATGAGGTGTATATGATGTGTATATGGTTGTATATGCTGTGTATAGGATGGTGTATAGATTGGATAGCTGTTAGGATGTGTAGGAGTGTCTATGCTGTGTAATATTTTGTGTCTATGTGTGTATATGATGTGTATATGCTGTGTATGTTGTGTATTGGTATGGGGTGTTATGATGTGGTGTGGCTTGATATGCTGTGTATATGATGGTGTATATGGGTGTATATGATTGTATTGCTGTGTATATGAAGGTGTATATGATAGTGTATATGCTGTGTATATATGTGGTATATGAATGTGTGTATATGAGGTGTATATGAGGTGTATAGGTGTGTATATGATGTGTATATGATGTGTAATGAGTGTATGACTGTGTATATGAGGTTGTTATATGATGTGTATATGAGGTGTATATGCGGTGTATATGCTGATGTTATGATGTGTATATGATGGTGTATATGCTGTAATAGTGTGTATATGATGTGTATATGTGTGTAGTCTATGATGTGTCTATGGTGTGTATATGAATGTTTATATGATGTTGTATATGAGGTGTATATGAGGTGTATAAGGATGTGTATATGCTGTGTATATGATGTGTATATGCGGTGTATATGCTGGTATATGATGTGTATATGATGTGTATATGCTGTGTAAGATGTATATGGTGTGTATATATTGTATATGCTGTGTATATGTGTGTATATGTGTAGGTTTTGCTGTGTATATATGTGTATATAGGTTGTATATGAGGTTATATGGTGTGTCATATGATGTGTGTAGCTATGATTGTGTATATGAGGTTATATGAGGTGTATATGAGGTGTATGTGTGTGTGTGTATATGTTGTGTATATGCTGTGTATACTGATGTTGTATATAGAATGTGTATATGCTGTTAATAGTGTGTATATTTGTGTATATGGTGTGTATAATTATATGTATATGCTGTGTATATGGTGTGTATGATGTGTATATTAGTGTATGATGGGTGATATTGAGTGTATTCATATGATGGTGTTATATGATGTGTCTATGCTGTGTTATATGATGTGTTATATGTGTTATGATGCCTTGTATATGATGTGGTATATGATGTTGTGATGGGTGTATATGGTGTGTATATCTGTGTATTGATGTGTATATGAGGTTTGTTCTATGGTGTGTATATTATGTGTATATGATGTGTATATGATGTTTATATCTCTGTGTATATGGTTGTGTATTATGTGTTATGATGTGTTATGAGGTGTATATTGTTGTGTATTATATATGTGTATATGAAGGTGTTATGATGTGTATATGCTCTGTATATGATTTATATATTTTCTTTTATGATGTATATATATGCTGTTGTATATGGTGTGTGTATATTTTGTATAGTGATGGAAATATGGTGTGTGTGTATATGCATATGATGTATATGCTTGTGTATATGTATGTATATGCTTGCTATATGATGTATAGCTGTGTATGATGATGTGTAAAATGCGTGTATATGGTGTGTGTATAAGATGTGTGTTATATGACTGTGTATATGGTGTGGTATATGCTGTGTAATATTATTGGTATATATATAGGATGTGTATATATGCTATATTTGGTGGTGTATATGCTGTGATATTGATGTATATGATGTATGGTGTATATGCTTTGTATATATGCTGTTATAATATGATGTGTGATATGCTGTGTAAGGATGATGTGTATATGCTTGTATATGAATGTATATGAATATGCTGTGTATATGCTGTGGTATATGAATGTGTATATATGATATGCTGTGTATATGATGTGTATATGTGTATTGTGTATATGTCTGTGTTATCTGGCATGTGTATATGATGTGTATATGCTGTGTAATATGGTGTATAATGTGTGTATTATGTGTTATGATTGTAATATGCTGTGTATGTTGATGTGTATAGATATGTATAGGATTGTATATGCGTGTGTATCTGATTGTGTATTGATGTGTATATGTGTGTATATCTGATGTGGTCTAGTGATTGTATATATGCTGTGTATATGAGTGTATATGATGTGAATAGCGTGTAATAGTGATGTGGTATATGACTGTGTATATAGAATGCGTATAGGGATTGATGTGATATATTGGTGTATATGATATGGGTTAATGAGTGATGTGATATTGATGTGTATATGCTGTGTATATGCTGTGTATATGTAGTGGTTATGATGTGTATGATTGTGTATATGATGTGTATATGGTGTGTATATGCATTGTATAGTGTGTGTATGAGGTTTATTAGTATATGATGTGATATGGTGTGATATATGTGTCTATGATGTGTATATGATGTGTATATGAGTGTTATTGAGGTGTATATGGTGTGCATATGATGGTATATATATGAGGTGTATAGATGGTGTATATGAGTTGTATATGAGGTGTAGATATGCTTGGTTAATTGCGTAATTGCTGGTTTGCTGTATATGATGGTATGCTATGTATGATGTGATTATGTTGTATATGTGTGTATTGGGTGTATATGATGTGGTAGTATGGTTTGTATATATGTGTATATGCTTGTGTATATGGTGTGTATATGATGTGTATATGGGTGTATATGATGTGTATATGAGTGTTAGTTGATATGAGTGTAGTTATATGAGTGTTAAGATTATATGGATGTGTATATGAGGTTAGGTTGTATGATGTATGCCTGTTGGTGATGATAGTGTGTATATATGCTAGAGGTGATATGGGTAGTGAGGATTGTGTATATGATGTGTATATGGTTTGTTGTGGATATGTGGTTATATGACTGTGTATATGAGGTGTATGGTGTTCATGATGTATAGGTTGTATATGACTCGTGTAATATGAGTGTATATGGGGGTTAGTGTTTCATATGGATGTGTAATATGGTTAGTGTGTATATGGTGTGTATATGATGTGTGATATGAGTGTGATATGAGTGTATAGAGTGATATGAGTGTAGTTTGATATGATGTGTATATGCTGTGTATATGATGTGTATATGATGTGTATATGAGTGTATTGGCTGGGATATGAGTGTATAGTGTTGTGTGTATATGAGTGTATATACGTATGATGTATATGACGATGTGTATATGAGGTGTATATTATGATAATAACTGTGTAGCTGTTGTATATGTGATATTGTGTATATGGGAGTGTATATGTGTTATATGGTGTGTATATGACGTGTGTATATGTGTGTATGATGTTTATATGGTGGGATAATGATGTGTAATGATGGTTGCTTTGTATATGATGTGTATATGATTGTGTATATGAGGGTCATCCTGATGGGTATATGGTGTGTATATGATGTGTGGATATAGGTGTTAGTGTGTATGATGTAATAGTGTTTTGTGGTGTAGATGTGGATAGGTGTATTGGTGGTATATGATGATAGGTGTATATGTGATATGGTGTATATGATGTAAGGTGATGCTGGGATTTGTATCTAGGTGTTCTACTGTGTATGAGTGTTCTAGATGTTGTGTATATGATGTGTATATGATGTGTTATGATGTGTATTGGTTGATAGTGATATGTAGAGGATGTGTATATGAGGTGTATATGGTGTGTCATATATGTTATAGGTGGTATATGGTGTTGTTGATAATTGTCCTCTCTTTTCTCTGCGGTTCTCATGCTTTTTCTTCTCTGGTGTGTCTCGCTGTGTCTTGGTGTGTCCTGTGTGTATCTGCTTGTGTCTCTGCTGTGTTCTGCGTGTCTCTGCCGGTGTATCGACGGTGTCTCTGGTGTGTCTCTGCTGTGTCTTCTGCTGTGTCCTCCTGCTGTTTACTCTGCTGTGTCTCCTGAGGTGTCTCCTGCTGTTTTCTCCTGCTGTGTCTCTGCGTTGTCTCTGCGGTGTCTCTCCTGTGTTATGATGTGTATATGCTGTTGTCTCTGCTGTTCCTGCGGTGTCTCTTGGTGTCTCTCCTGTGTCTCTGCTGTGGTCTCTGCTGTTTCTCTGGTGTGTCTCTGCTGTGTTTCTGAGTGTGTCTCGGCTGTTTCCTCTGCTGTGTATACTGCTGTGTCTCTGGTGTTGTCTCTGCTGTCTCGGTTGTCTACTGCTTTGTCTATCTATCTCTTTTATCCCTGTCTATCTATCTATCTATCTATCTCTTCTATCCCTTTCTATCTATCTATCTATCTATATCTTCTATCCCTATCTATCTATCTATCTCTTCTATCCCTGTCTATGTATCTATCGCTTCTATCCCTGTCTATCTATCTATCTATCTATGAACATACACACTCTTATACACATACTGAACATACACACTCTTATACACATACTGAACCTACACACTCTTATACACATACTGAACATACACTCTTCAAAACACATATGAGTGCCCCATCACCCATGCCGATACCAATGCAGGCCCTGCGGAAAAGAACACTGCCACATTAGAACACCACTACAACATAAGCAACACATTCTACCCTTCTTGGGCGTACGTATGTCTTGTACCGGGCGGACTCCCACCTGCCAATACCATAGTTGCCAATAGTCCCGGATTTACCGGGACAGTCCCGGATTTTACCAGAGATTTTTCCGATTGCCACTTGGAGTCAGGAAGTATTTCTTTCCCCTTCATACTATCCTATTTAAATATCAGTATTTATGTATCATTATTTAATAATAGTAGTGATATCTACCAACTGGCAGTGTTATTAATTTTTCCTTATTTAAGAATTCCCCTGCTTTATAAATATAAAAAAAAAATTGTCAGAAAAATGAAAAACTGATCAGTATTTATAGGTATATGCATGTATGTATAATTTCATTACCGTATATACTCGAGTATATGCCGAGGTTTTCAGGTCTTAAAAATGACTTGAAAAATGAACCTTGGCTTATGCTCGGGTCAAGCTGGGGTTTACCTAAATTCTGTATGCAGCCACGAGTCAGGTAAAAAAAACGGCAGTTCCCAGTAGTACTTTGCGCACGCTGGCGCAATTACATCATCGCGCACCCGCAAAGCACTACTGGGAACTGACGGCTTTCCCTCCTGACTTTCGACTGCATCGGTAAGGTGTCTGGAAGGCTCTGCACACCAAACTGTAAGTACCATTACCATGGTTACCAGTTACCCCCATGCTACCAATAATTCCCATGCTACCAGTAACTACCATGCTACCAGTAATTCCTATGGCTACCAATAATTCCCATGGCTACCAGTAATTCCCATGGCTACCAGTAATTCCCATGGCTATCAGTGATTCCTATGGCTGCAAGTAATTCCCCTGGCTACCAGTAACTCTCATGCTACCAGTAATTCCTATGGCTGCCAATAATTTCCATGGCTATCAGTGATTCCTATGGCTACAAGTAATTCCCATGGCTACCAGTAATTCAAATGGCTACCAGTAATTCCCATGGCTACCAGTAAGTAATGAAATGCACATGGCTACAGAAGGTAGTAGTGGTCAATTTCAACCCTTGGCTTATACTCGAGTCAATAAGGTATTCCTAATTTTTGAGGTAAAATAGGTATCTCTGCTTATACTCGGGTCGGCTTATACTCGAGTATATACGGTAATATAAAGCCACTTGGCTGTACACTATAAAATATAGTATACAAACAGGGATAAGTGCAAGCCACTATACAGATAAATTAAATTTACATAAATAAAGTTATAAAATAAATAATATATATTAAATATATTATATATAAAATAAGTGTGGTGTGCCTTGACATATTAGAGAGATCCCTAAGGATATGATAATAGAAAATGACCATTATCCCATTGCAACAATTCATAAACTGCTTCTGTTGAAATACTCCAAAAGAACAGTGTGTCAAATGTTTACCAAAGGGCTGAGTACTTTGTTTATTTAAGATTACCTGGTTCTCGGTCACCTTCAACAATGAACAGACTGTCTGCTCAGTCAAACTGCTAAATAATTACTAATTATAATTTTAATCAAAAAAGGCAATAACTAAATAATAGCTCCTGAATAAAAAAACAAATCTGTAATGCTTTTATAGTGAACCCGAGAATAAGGATTTTGTGGGAACCGATGAAATTAAAGTTTGTTAGTATAATAATTTACCTATTTACAATAGGTTATTATTTTAGATGAAAGCTTAAAGGGACACTAAACCTAATTTACAAAGTACAGGAAATCTGTATCTATTATTCACAGGGAGGTGAGATCACTTATTCCCGCCTGTGAACGCCCAATTAACAGAGATAAACTTACCTGCTGGTGATCCACTTGATGCTTCTCCCCAGAAGATGGCGCTGTGTCCCGACTGGGCTCCTATCTTTTGCTAATGCATGCCATTACTTAAGATTGGAGCTGGGAAGGAGCCACAATTAGAGCGTTCTGACCTCACTGTGAATAATATATACAGATTTTATGTACATTTTGTGGTGAAGCCCCTTCCTTTCTAGTACCTATGATGAGTAGAGATGGGATCCGGGACCGACTTGGACCCAGATCCAAAACGGAACCACTCAGTTCTGAAATCCGAATGTTCGGATCGTTCGGATTTCAGGACTTCGGAGGGTAGTTTCGATTTTTATCGAACGTTCAAGGATTTTCGAAAATAGTTTCGAAAGTTTGATAAAAAATGAATATATGATCGGAAACTCGAAAATAGTTTCCAATCATATTTTCGAGGATTATCAAACATTCAAGAGCGAAAACGCTCTTCGAAGTCCAGATTGTAAGTTTGGTTTTCAAATCCAAAAACGGAACGAAAGCTAGCAGTTTCGGCCATCTCTAATGATGAGTGCTTGCATTCAATTTCTTTTTCGCAATACTTTTAAGATTTAAAGATGCCCCAGAACTTCCTTACCTGACCCGGTCACTCGCCACCTGGCGCCGCCCCCTGCTCCTGTTTCAAGCTTGTTTTGAGCAAAAACAGGAGCAGAAAGTTTCTGCACTGATGGAACTCTCCACTGCCTGGTTGTAGCTGTGAGTAAAGGGGCCATGTGATGTCTGACAGCCGCGACCAGGAAGTGGAGCTGTTTTCTCTCTCGAAACAAGCTTGAGACAGGAACAGGGGGTGGCGCTCAGGTGGCGAGAGACCGGGTCCCTATAGGGGAATCTTTGAGACGTAAGAATATTGTGAAACCTAGGTTTGGGGGGGTGTTAAACATTTTAAAGCAAACCTTTTTTGGGTGGACATGTTAATGTACAGAGAAGACATGAACCTCAAAGGAAGTTTGCACTACTTGTCCCTGTGAAATGATGTTTATAAATACGCTATCTTGTTTAATGACTACTAAGAGCTGTTCTGGTGAATGGCCTGGCCACTAGAACTGCAACTGTTTCATAAAATGATGCGGCTCAAGGGTGGGCGTGGCTATAGACACATTGTGGCAGGTCGTTAGCTTGCCAGGGTATGAGCCAAATGAGTCCAGATTCTGCCCAGGGGCCTTTCCCAGGTTTAGTACCCCTGATGCATGGACACTGTTAAAGGAGCCCCAGGTGCCTGGGAATTAACATATTTTGGGATGAAGGGATGTAAAGGGGAAGAAGGATTAAATGATGCCAGAGAACAGTGTTTGGTCTGACAACCCAGCATAGAAATCCGATGTTCTGGGATATTTGGGGATCATACAAACTTTCAATTTGTACACCTGATGGCCCTTTATTTGTAAGACCTGTCAGATAATACTCTGTGTATATATATATATATATATACTGAGAATATACTGAGTATATATACTCTGTACATAATGACTTAAGAGAAGGATGTTTAATTTCCAATAGGGAGAGATTTATATAAGTGTATAGTTTATTTATAAAGCGCCACTTGGCGACGCAGAGCAGTACAATAACAATAAAGTCATACAAGGGGGAAAATACATAGATAGTTCATTACATAAATATATGAGTTTTATAAATAGAAGTGCTAGAGCTTTGTCACAAGGGAAAAGCAGGTCCCTGCCCAGTAGAGCTTACAATCTAGTCACAATGCAAAGGGAGTTGCAAAACTTTGTCCTTGCTGTTAATTTGAAGCAACCAATCAGATGAAAGCTTTTTAATGGGCTATGCAGTGATTGGTGGCTGCAGATAAATAGCACAGGCACCTTTTATTACATCAGCTCCTAAAGCTGGATTGGGTTGATGTCATTGTTTCGTGTTGAAGCTCCAACCAACATTTCCAAGGTCTCTGAAGGAATCTGAACGTTTTTTATGATATACTGATTATCCCTTTAAATGACATGAAACGTGCCCACATTTTGCACATTAAAGGAAGAGCCGATTCCATGCTGGAACAAAATGAATGATCTGTAGGCAGAGCTGCAAGGGAAAGCGTTAAACGTTATTTCAACATAATCTGTCCTTCTCGGCAGTGTGGGATTATTTTTCTTTTATTTCCTAATTTATTTTTACTTTCCCATTCAGGGCTTAGAATTTGCCTACCAACCGCAACACAGGCCACATTTTATAGCTCCGAGAATCACCATGGCAACTGCTTCCTAAGGATTTCAAGGCCCATTGTGCCTCCCTCTCGGTGGAATAAAGGCTTCCCTTTGGCTCGCTGGTTCTTTAGCCAAAATCCGTCTCTTGTCTTATATAACCCATGGCTTATTTATTAATTTCACTTCAGATAGAGCCGTTAACGATGTAGAACTCTTTTCGCACAAAAAAACATTAACCTTTTTCCTAGTCCCCAACAACCCCCACACCCTTTGTTTTGGATTTTTAATAAATATCCGAGTCTGAAAAAAATGAGGGCAGTCAGTGGTGAAGACAGATGTGTAGAAAACGGTCCACGGTGCGATATTTATCTTTTTTTCTCTATATTTGTCTTTGTTTTTCAACTAAGTGCTGACAGCTACAAACTCAACTGTGCTTCTTAAACTCTGAAATAGATTTAAAGGAGAACTGTATAAAATGAAATGATACTCACAAAAAACAAGATCATACTCCTGCTCCTTTAATGCTGGAATTTTAAAAAATAAACGTACCTGGGGCAGGGAGATTAATTATTATTCCTACCTCTAAATATAATTTTATTGAGGAGCACCAGTATGTACAGTTTTCATCTGCCAGGTTAGCGTCCTTGACTTTTCTGTATCAAAGATAGTGCTGAAGCACTGAGGAAGTCTGGCAGAAGCAGTTTTCTTCATTCTCACACTCCTTACACCATATTGCCCCAGGTACTTTTTTTTTTTTTTTTTTATAAAATGTTCAAACGCACTTTAGATTTCCTTTATATATCAAATATTAATGTTTATTTGTTTTTTTATTAATACAGAGGGAAAACCTCTTCAGTGTTTCCCCCAACTCCACCTACATCAGCACATGCTCGGTGACTCAATCCTGATTGAGTCTCAGCCAATCACTGATGTGAGGGAACAAGGGCTGGTAAGTATAATTAGGAGCCGATGTCAGACATTTCAAATCAACATAGTGAAGTCTAAATGAACCCCCCACCATTCCCCTGGTGATAACAACTGGTACCTTGGTACTTACGTTCCAGGCGCCTTAAGTGCTCCACTTTGAACCTGACCCCTCCGTTTCCACAATTCTTTAAATACATTGCTAATGGAAGGAAGTGTTTACTTTAGAACGCATCATTTATTGCTTGGAACATCTGATTGGACTGCACCCTTCATCACAATCCCAGCCCCCCCTTATTATGACCCAAAGTAAAAAGGAGATGAGTGGAACCACAAGGGCAGCTGCAATGTATGTATTTGGGTTACCAGCGGTACAAGCTGTACCTAGCATG
Organism: Hymenochirus boettgeri; assembly: GCA_019447015.1. Lineage (NCBI taxonomy): Eukaryota > Metazoa > Chordata > Amphibia > Anura > Pipidae > Hymenochirus > Hymenochirus boettgeri. The sequence goes on along the minus strand of JAACNH010001018.1, from coordinate 80,831 downwards.
CACCCCAGGTACAGATTAAGGGAGGGGGCTTGATTTTTCAGTTTCATTGTCCTTTAAAGAGCATACCGATAGGTCCCTGAAAACCAAATGCCATACCTTTCTCTGCTTTGCTTGTCCTCCCCGATCCACACCTCCTCTGCAAGCTCAGAGAGATTTTGCAGAGGAGGCACCCAGTGTGCAGAGTCAGTCATTAGCTTTGATGTCACCATCTCAGCAGTGAGTTGCTGCCGTAACCTGGAAGGAAGTCAACATCATTGTGTAAGATGCCAGCTTTCTTGTGATGGAGAAAGATATGTTTTATGGGCTTCAAGGGCTGTAGGTAGGTGAATAACTATACCAATCTCGTGGTTTATGGGGGTGGGGAAGGTAAGTATAGAGTTGTGTTCACATGCCCTTTATTTTCTCAATTGTTAATGCAGAGATTTGGAAAACTTGCCCTTCATGCCCTTGTGAATAGAAACATTGCAGTGTGCTTCTGTATTAATGTTGAATGAGTCATAGTTAGCTAGAATCACATGACGCTTCTCTTACATAAACTTCTGACATTCCGCCAAGATGTGAAACCTTATTCTGTAGGAGTTATTAACCCAAACAACCACCACTATATTCCTCATGGAACTTTACAAATAGATTTTTGTAGATCTGACAGTGATCAGGACCAGTTTCTAGTTTTTATGTCCAGCACATTCTCATTGGGGGTGGCAGATTGCATTCTTATAGGTTAACTATATTTATGTATGTATCATTTTTTTTATATAGCGCCACTTGGGTATGCAGCTCTGCACATTATAAAATACAGAGTATACAAACAAGGGGGATAAGTGCAAGCTATTAGACAGATAGGTAAAAATAAATAGAATTGCATACATTGGTTAAGAATACATATATATAAAGTATAGATACATTGATATAAGTGCAGCATGCCTTGACACATTAGTAATGAGATATCTACCCCGAAGAGCTTACAATCTATATATATATCTTTTACATTATCCTGCCACTATATAGCTCAGCTTTTTACTGATTTATTTTGCATGGGTCATACCAGCCATATAGATCCAATATTCAGCAAGACAAATTGTAGCATTTGGACATTCATAAACCCTGTTCAGATATAAAGTAGAAGAAGATCAGAGCGACCGGAGGTGATGTCATGTCAAGCAGATGTAATGTGGCACTTCCAGACATGTAAAACCCCCATATAGCCCTAGAGACAACTGTCTGGGAACAAAATGTAGTTCAGTATTCTAAGCTCTGATTCTCCCCATATACTGCCTATGTGCATGTAAACTATATATATTATAACTATATATGTTTCACCCCTTACCTACTAATTACTAATAATATTTTGAAGCTGTTCACAAAATCAGTAAAGGCATATATATAGGGTGAAACCCCCACTTCCATGGGGTCTATAGGGTTGAATCCCCCCTCTCCATTTTGTTATATTAAGGGTGAGGACTAGAGATGTTTGAAACTGGCAAGTTCCGTTCTGTTTTCGAAAATCCGAAAATGAACCCAAATAAGTCAATGGAGAAAAAAATCTGAAGGTTCTAATTACCTTTAAGGTATAAATAGTAAAGTTAGTGTAAATGGCTTTGGGACCTGAGAAAAAGTTCTGGGGAACACATACATGTAACCAAAACATGTAACCCCAAAAAAGCTAATGTGATTGGTTGGGGCAAAATAAGCACCATTTTTAACAGTAAGTAGGAAGATGTAGTAAAAGTTTATTTTCTTATCGTTAAAAATGGTGCTAATTTTACCCCAACCAATCAGATGTTAGCTTTCAAGTGTTAAATAACATCTGATTGGCTGGTGCAAAATTAGCACCATTTTTAACGATAAGAACTTTTATTACATCTCCCTGAAGAACTTTTATTGAATCTCGCTGTAACTTTCTTTAAGTTCAAGTTATTTTTGGGGTTCTATATTGAATGTTTGAGGGTTCATGAACTAAAATTTAAGGGGTTTAAGAATTTGATCTCCTAGATCTCCATGGGCAAACATTTGCATCTTTTATTGCAACAGGCTCTGTATCTTTTATTTCAGGTCCTGAACTTGCTAATCAGCATCCAAAGTAAAAGTTACAATATTGCGAATACCAGCAGCTCTGGTAGTAGTGTTGACAAAATCATGCTCGAAACACTGACTTTTATACCAATAGGCTTCGCACTGCTGTGATTGGTGATTTAAGGTCATGTGGCTGGATCATTTTCATAAAAGTTTTAATTTATTTCTATCCCGAGAACTTCAAAACCGTCAAATCCAATTTGAATCAGACCCCTCATCTCTGCTGATTCAGTGTCTGTATTATACACATGTACATAATAAATGTATAATTTATGTAATATCAGGGTGTTATTGATATTCCATATGCAGATAAACAATATGTGTACTATGATTCTATATTGGCTATGGCATTATGCAAACATCCTGTTGGGATACAACATGGGTGCAGAATAAAGAGAATGACACCTTAAAACATCCCACTGTGTCTATGTCTGGCTGTTAAAGTGTTAAAGTCTAATATAGAGTCAATTCTGTTTTTGATAGGCTTAAAAGGAAAATTACCTCTCAATTAGTTCAGGTGTAACCTGTGCCTGGGATTTGTAATATACTCACTTAATAAATCAGTTAGGGAATTAACCCTTCTATGTGATACGTATCTAAATATACACAATTAATCTAAACATAATAAGCTTCTATATGTCTCAAGAGGCAAATGTGATAAAGGGGTGAAACCCTGACTTACCGACCAATATATATACAAAAAACACGTTTTTTTTTTAAATTCCTTATAAAAACAAATACAGGTCAAAGATTCAAGCCCTGTGGGTTTAAGAAGTCACCTGGTTTCTCTTTTTCTCAGTAATGTCCCAATCCCTATATTCTCTTTCAGTACAGTATACCGGGTATCACCTGCTCTGTGTCATTTAAAAGTGTCTTGGTCCAGGTCAGGTGTTTTTTTTTTAGTTGATCAAATATTTCTGTTGCGAAATTCTCAATTTAATGTTTGTGATAGTTTCCCCTATGTATAGTAGTCCACACGGACTAGTTAAGACATTTATTACATATTTTGAATCACATCTGAATAGCTCTCTGATCTAAAATATTTCGCCATTTCTAGGGTATTTAAAGATTTTCTACCAGGCGACAATGCATGGGTGCATGCCCTTCCTACTACTTTTCAACCATGTACCCTTTGTTTCTCTCTAAGTTTAATTTGTTTTCGATAATTAATCGGTAACCCTCGAATGTTGTCTTCAAATTCGGTAACCCTCGAATGTAGTGGTCAATTTCGGTAACCCTCGAATGTAGCGGTCAATTTCGGTAAACCTCGAATGTAGTGTTCGGTAACCCTCAAATTGGCCATAACCCTTGAATGTAGCATGCGGAAACCCAACAATTGCCGGATTGTGGGGAAAGTTAGTGTTAAAATAAGTTTTGCTGATATATACATGTTCCCCAGACCATTTCCTAGGTGTCACAGCCATTTACAGTAAGTTACCATTGCAATAATTTTCTGTATTCAATCTGAAATTTTCAAACTATTAGCTCCTCGTTGACTTTAATGGGTTTGTTTTTGAACTTTCGAACTTTTACTGAAGTTCACAAATCAATCGAACTTCAGGAAGTTCGGATATCTCTAGTTGTCACTAATGATCCTATTGTTCTACCTCTCCTATAGGAGATCTATTAAAAGTCACAGAGGAGTTCTGTGACCATACAAAAGTATAAGGGCTTAAGCTAGGCACACAAATGCAAATTTTTTTTAAAAAGTAACAAAATCTGCAAAATTCTGTTGGTCATTGTCTAAAGATCATGCTACTCACAATCCCAAGCGTTCTCCCTGTGTAAAGAATAGGGAGAGCACTCTGGGTTGCAGATTTCCCTCAGCCATGACCGACTCCCTTTACTTTAAGTACAAGGACTTGACCACGGCCGTGGGAAATTTTCAGGCATTTCCAAACAATCCCAAGGCCGACTGTGAACTTTTGTCTGCCTCGGGAGCACTACAAATACAAATGAGAAAGGCATGCAAGTCATAGATACAGACTTTGCAGTGGGTAAGAAAACAAATTGATTATGTTTTTTGTGTAGATGAGTAGTGATGAGTCCCAGTTTAGATTTGGAAGTAGTGTTTTTTTAAAAATGAAGGAATTTTCAAAACTCCGAACTTTAGATTGAGAAATTGTGTTTGTGATGGAAAATTAAAAAAATTCTGATTGGAACTGTCGAAACAAAACTCACAGTCTTGTTCATCTACATAGATGAACTGTTGGACGGCCTTTTTGGGATATAATAAAAAGCAGTCAAGAACATAATTGCATAGGCAATTACAGGATAACTCGTTCCTTATTTCCCATAAAAAGGAATCTTGCTTTTTATTGGTTTTTAGAATCCTTTTTAAATAGCTCTTTAAATCATGTCCTGTGTCCTTATAAGTCTGAAAAACTGTCTTCTGATCCCTATGGGGAGGTGAATAATTGACATTTCTGATAAACTTACTTCTGTTGTAACATTTGCTGTAAGTGACAGAATCAGAAATGTATTCAGCATAAATTTTCACATCTTTGATTGTTAAGCAGTCACAGGACATTCGTGTTGATCAGTAAACGAAAAAATGTCCAAGGGTCTCTATTTATTCAATCAAATGCAATACAGCTAATGTTGAACATAGGATATTATAAAGGAAACATTCTGGTCCAAAAAATTTTCCTGACATACTGTATCCCAGATTGATAGATCCCCTAGAGAGAAACTATTTGCATTTGATTGGTTATTCTTGAACCTTTAATTTCACACCGCAAATATTTTAAAGGGAATGTTCAGGCAAAAATGCATTCCTTCTCTCTTTAATTTTTAATCAAACCATACATAGTAAAATGTGTAATAGTAAACAAAATGTAATTATCTTTTTTTAAAGGGATAGGAAAGATTTACTTGCAACATAATACCAGGATGGATAGCACACGTATCAGCTCATAACACCGTATCTTACCATAAAGTCTAGTGCCATTTTACTTATTTCCATTTAACCCAGGAACGTCAAACCTGTGGCCCTTCAAATATTTGCAAACATGCATACATACGAGTAGCACTTAATCTGAGGAGTGTGTGTTGCTGCATGCCTTCAATACAATACTTCTTTTGAACTTGCTTAGTCCCCCCCCCCCCCTCCCTGACTAATCTGAAAATTCTGTCTAATCTGTGAGGGAAAGCATGCTCAGTAGTCACTATGAGGTAACACTGGGAAAGGGCATTTCACAATACAATTCACGCACTCCAACTGCCAAAACACACAGCAGTAGATTTTATGGTAATAGGGCACTTGATTGACAGCTGAAATATAAAATGCTTCAGAATGGAAAGATAATGTTACAGTGATAATAAGGAATAATTATTATCTCCAGTAATGGTCAATTTAAAAAAAAAAACTATTTTCCCTTTGAACGTACTACACTATCAACTATCACTATCAACAGAAAAAATATTTCCCAATTCTTTCCTGGAAATAAGATGCAAAGAACAATTTAAAATCTTCTTTCGTTTTGGGAAGATTTTCTTGCATTCCCGAGTGATCAATTACAGAAATATACTTTCAAATTTCCAATTTGTGGCTGATAAAACTCTTCATACTTTATCAGGAACATAATGGTTAGAAAGTGCCCCAAAACCTCATTAGTTTATTCAATGCAAAAAAATCAAGTTTGATGTCCCAAAGGATAGAAGTTGTGTTTCTAATTCAGGGCCAAGGGCAGTCTGTACCCACAGCTGACAGAGAAGTCAAGTTTCTTTCAGATCTCATGTACATTGGCCTTATTAGTTCAATGCCCCAAGCTCTCAAATATCTAAATCTAACTTTCTTAAGTAATTGTGGGTTTTTTTTATTTAAAAATAATCCTAGTGTCAACATACTGTGTGGTCTTAGGGAGGGAGAATTTATACCAAAAATATCTTTAGGGGATATATATCCTATTTTTAGTATTGACTATCTTTTATTTACTTTTCTTACTGTATGCATTCTAAAGAAGATGAACAACAGATGGATGTTAGGGAACATTTAAATTGTATCCTATCAAGAAGCATATCTCCATTGTCTCCAGTGCCGATCTGGTTAGTTATATCATTGGTTATTCTCCAGTAGAGGTAGACCCAATCCGAACTCTGGTTCCAAAGTGTTTTTTATGGATCCGGCCCGACTTTGCGGATTTCTAATTTTTTCTGTTTTTCTGAAGCATTTTCGAAAATATTTCAAATTTCTAGGAATTTTTGACATTTTTGAAATTGATAATTCTCATAATTTCTAGAAATCTCGCAAATACAATGCAGAATCCCCAAACAGGGTTAGCGTGAAGTTTTCCCGAGGCCATTTCCTAGGTCCCAGAGCCATTTACAGTTGGTTAATAGGGATGGCCGGTTCGCGGATCCGAACCTCGTAAATCTCGTAATTTCGAGGATATTTTCATTTTATTGGGTCTGCTCACGGATTTTCGAATTTTCGAAAATTCGCGGATCCTCGAGCGGACCGGATTTTGCGAAGTTCGGACATCTCTATTGGTTAATATTGTTATTTATCCTTTATAGGGGGAACTTTTGGATTTTTTAAACTTCCATTGACTTCAAAGGGGCCGGTTAGGAATTTTCACACTTTTTCCGAATATCCACGAATCTGCAAGCAGAACAGATTTCAGTGAGTTCGGCCATCTCTATTCTTCAGCATTATACTTCCTTTTCTCAATTGAATAGAAAATTATTGTAGTGCCATATTAGTCCAATTGATCTCCCAGATTGCACAGGGTTCAAGTAGGAATAGGATTAAGTACTTCGGGAAGTTTAAAGCTACCTTCTGTCTGATTCATGGGTTCTCCAGTGATTTACAATTACCATTAAAGTGGGCAAATATTGTACTGAATCTGTGTTCAAGAATATCTTAATGATTGTGTTACCATGCTCTAGCAAAGCCAAATCTAATATTTTTCTAAGATATCACTTTATCCACATTTTATCCAGCATTTTATCTCATAGGTAATTTATGTAATACAATGTAATTATACTACATGGCTTTATCGGACTATTTAAATATAAAATAAACATTGTACGGCTTTTTTTCAGAGGAGTCAAGGCTGTGCTTCCAGTTTAGACTGCATATGACCAAAATCTGGATTAATGTGTTAAAATAAACGTGCTTCTTTTTCTAAAACATTAGGTTGCCTAATGGATCATATAAGAAACATTACAGGAATTAATGCTAAACATACAAACATGACCATATTTGTCTTTTAATGGGCAAAAACAGCCAGCGCCATATTTTAAAGCTTCATCAGAATAATTTTTGATTCAAACAATATTTTTTTTGATATAAACAATATTGTATTTATGAATTCCCTAAAAATGAAAGAAATTTAAAAAAACAAAACAAATGACACACAGATCTAATTATTTTCCTACGCAAGTTATCCTTTCATTGAAATACATAGTTTGCTCTAAGACCTTTGCGACAAAAACAATCAAAATTCAGTTTAAGTGACTGTTTTGCAAAAAAGCAGATTAGGTTAAAGGAATTACATCTATCAACAGTTTTAATAAGCCAATTAAATCATGTTGCTTTTGTTCAGAATTAATCTACTGGGTGATTGAAATTACAGGGAAGCCATTTATAATAATATAGGGTTCTTCCCTGCGTACATTTTTAAATTTCCGCATAATCATTGTGCCTCTACTATTCCAGGTAATTATGGTCGGCTCTTTGGTTAGCACACTGTATATTGACTGTTAGGCTGGGAATGTCTGATCAGATGAACCCTTTTTCCATTGATGAAATCGAACATCACCTTTTTTAGAACTCAGAGGAAAAAGCCAAAGAATTAGAATTAGTCATTCAGGCTCCATATTTCTGATTCATTCCCTTTAGTGATGGGATGTACAAGCATCTGCTCATTAAGCAATCACCGCCATTGTGCTCTGATTGCCTGAAAATCAGAGGCATTTGTGTCCTTCAATCCTGACTCTCATTTGAATTACTTTTTTGCTTTTTATTTATTTTTTAAAGGAAAATGTGTTCCATTTTATCGTGCATCACTTTTCTGGGTTTTCTCTGTAAAAAAAATCTTTAAGGGATGTGTTTAAAGGAAAACTATAGTGCACAGAAAGTCTTTTCAAAAAAAGTTAAAATGAAAAGTACCTGGGGCTCGGTAGGATTGGTACTTTATATGTCCCAATATCAGTTCTATGAAAAGCGTTGGCAGGAAGAAAACTGCTTCTGCCAGTCTTCCTGGGTACTTCAGCACTATCTTTATTACAGGAAGGTCCAGGGCCACAACCTGACAGATGAAAACTGTATGTGTTGTAGCTCCTCAACAAAACAATATTGGGAGGTAGGAATAATCTATCCAACCTCCCTGCCCAAGGAACTTTTCAATTTTAAAAAGTACATTTTTAAAGTATAGTTGTTCTTTAAATACTCCTTTTAAAGACACCCATTCCAAGTTATTACTTGTCTTTACATGGCCATGGTACACTGCTTTAGTGATATGCTCAATGCATTATCTATAGGGGTTTTAATGGGGTTTATAGGGCCTTTGGTGTAGGGGAAATGCAGCGTTCCACCATAACATTATCTCAAAGCAAAGCTGAAAGGGTAAAGGTTGCAGATTTATACAAATGCATTGTCTTATGGCACCATTGTCTTATGGCACGATAATGGAAAATTATATATGAAATGCTTGTATTTCCAACTGTATAAAATGAGCTCAAAAGATTCACTACAAAATAAGGAACAGATACTAACTGAATGCTTTGTTGTATTCCTGATCATTTATCTATCTACTCAAGGACACAGTTGTCTATTTGGATGTCTATGGGCTGAATGGATGTTAAGAACTGGCTTTTTGTTTTCCATTGAGCAGCATATTGATTAATATGAAAAGATGAACCATTAGGAATGTAAAGAATTGATAATTGGTATATATTTATTGACTGGTGTGGACCTGAAACAGATGCCCTCAGTATTGATACGTCCAGGTTTCATACATGAACCTGGTTCCAAGGTGGAACTAGGTCTGGCAGAACATTTGGAATTTTGAAGCATTAGCTTTTTGTTGAAATGTGATTTTAAAGATTCTAAATGAGGTACAAGAAATTCCACCTCATTTGGAATTTATAATTTTTGTGACGAAAATTATAAATTTGATGCCGGCATCAAAGTTCAACAAAAAAAATATAAATAAAGATTCCGCTCACCCTGGCTTCAATTTGGTTTGATTTGAATTTTTGTTTCTGTGGAATTTCGACACATCCCGTGGAACCGTTGAGGGAACAGTCAAATAAAGGTTTCTTCCTCACTAGCATAAAAGGCCTTAAAGGGCATGTACACCCCTTAAAACAAAAAAATGGGGACTTATCAGTTACAGTATCTGCCCACAACCTGCTGTTTTATTACATACATTTGTAACCAGATATTTAATGATACTGTACATTCTGTTCCTTTCTGGCAAAGGTATCTGCCTCCCCCTCTGCTCCAAGGACTTTTTATATGCTTGAGGCCGCAGGTGAAACAGCAGCCAATCATTGGTTGTGATGTCAGCAGCCTTGATTGACTGCATGGAGGGAGGGGCCATCTTACTTTACCAGAATGTAGACAATAATTATCCTTATATATCTGATTACTAATGCAGGTAATAAAGTGCTAAATATATCAGTAGGGTTTGGGGGCAGGTAACTGACAATTGACCAGTTTTTTTTTATTTTAAAGGGCATGTCCTGCCCTTTTTTGAACTTTTTATATATTATACATATTGATCCCCCAGCCCCAACCGCCGTAATAAAATTCTTAGAAAGTGCCCCGATATGTACTTACCTTCCCTCTATCCTCCGCGGCACTCTCTAGGCCCTCTGCTTGCACGGAAATGAGAGGCAGCCAATCAGGGACGCGGCTGACGGCTGCTCAGAACGCCGGAGGATAGAGGGAAGGTAAGTAACTATTTGGGCACTTTCTAATAATTCTGTTACGGCGGTTGGGGCTGGGGGATCAATATATATAATATATACTGGGGATTTTACACTAGGGGGAGGGAGAAGAAAATGGGAGGGAGGGAGAGGGAGGGGGGGGACTCTCCTGCGCATGCCTCAGACCTTGTCAAGGTTGAGGCTGAGACAGGCGCAGGATGAGTCACACAGACCTTCTACACTAGACTTCCCTGGACTTTGGAGGGGCACAGCATGGCAACCATAAGGAGCTGGGATGTAAGGTAAGGATTTTTGTACACTACAGAGTGGGGCCAAATAGTTGAGTTCAGCACAGAGGGAATATTTAAGGGGAATAGACAAGTAGAAAGACCTGTGATTATTTTGGTTAAAAAAAATATTCTTTCATATAAGTAGTAAAAGGCAAATATTTGAAAGACAAACTGGCACATATTACACGGATAATTGCTGGTTAAAATATTGTTACTGGTTTATAAATATCTTAATTATTGTGGTTTACAGAATAGCATCTACAATAAACACTTAAGCTTTCAAGTGATTTTCTAAAGGTGCTTGAAGAAGAATGTAATGTATGTTGTCAATTATCGCAGGATAGGTCTTGCCCTACAAGAATCGCCCTGAAAACACAAATCTTACCATAAACACCTAAAGCATTTACCATATATACTTGAGTATAAACAACATTTTTTAACCTTTAAAATCATCTTGAAAGTCTCCCCTCGGATTATACTCGGGTCTGTGCTGATCTGGATGCTGCTTGACAAAATCACATAGCCCTGCGAAAACAAAAGCTGTACCCTGTAACACAGAGAATCCGATTTCAGTGGGTTAGGCAATTGTTGTCCTGCTCACTCAGATCAGCCCAGACTGCATGGGAAATGGGGAAAAAAAGTGTTCAGGTTGCACAGAAAGGTATGCAGGGCACATCTGTGTATGGGGCTGTGTATGGGACTTTCTATGGGCTGTGTATGGGACTTTCTATGGGACTGTGTATAGGACTTTCTATGGGTCTGTGTATGGGACTTTCGATGGGGCTGTATATGGGACTTTCGATGGGGTCCCATCACACACATGTCCAGCAGCAAACTGTACGCTGGCCACCCACGGCCAAGAGTGTGAAACAGCTTCTTCCCCTTTACGGATGCTATTGTAGATGAATCTGGGTTGTATCAGAGATGTTCCGCAGGCCCCTTCTAGGAGAAACGGAGAAGAAAATGGATAAAACTACAGAACCCCACAATATGTGATGGAGGATATTCTATAAATATCCGTCCAATCAGATGGTTTTAGATGACATCGCTTGGGCACAGAAGTCACTGCAATAACTAATGTCTCCTAAGAAAGTAAAAAGTTACTAAGGTAAAAAAGGCTAAAAGTTAGGACCCAGCAGATTACAGCAAACCTTGACGTGGTTGCTGGGCTTAAAATAATAAGGACCAATTGCTTTAATTTATCCAGAGAGAAGGGCGGGCAATACAATGGTATTACAAAATGTAAGCAATTCGATTGGGTGTGCACTAGGCTTCTATTTCTGGGGTGGATCGCCCAGTGTCGACTGGGGTTTTGGGGCCCATCAGGAAACATAAGATCAAGGGCCCACCAAGAAACATTAAGGGGCCCACTTTAACTTTTTATTTGCCTTTTTTAAAACATTAAAGTGGCTGTCTTACTCCTATTTGTAGTTGTTCTTTATGTTTAATTATTTGTTTTTACGACTGTTCCTTTGGCTCTGTATATAAAATAGAACTGTTTTCTTTGTTTTCATGGGTGAAAGGGCTGGGACCAGTCCAACCCTGGGATCACTGCACCCTGAGCAGGATTTTAAACCTGGGCACAGTCGTCCTGCTCCCACTTTCTCTCTAACATGAACAGTTAGTGGCCAAAGAACCTCTAGTGCAATGACTGACACTCCAGTCCGCCTGCCTCCTTCTCTAACACGAGTCTAGGTGGGAAATGGGAGGAGCCTCTGGTCGGACAGAAAGGGGGTGGTTCTTTGCTAGAATACTAGTAGACATGTTTTCTTACTTGATCTGCTTATAAACGTGATGCACATAGCTTTCCACGCAGACGCACACGAGAATTACGGTGGATTCCGTGCAGCCATCACGTTTGTGGAGCTAATAACTGGTGAAGGAATCTCAAACCCACAGAAAGATCCTGTAGAAATCAATAAAGACAGCTTCAAATGACAGGCACCAGTAGGCTCCCAAGGTATAGTCCAGTGTAGATACTTCATTCATGAGGCTTTGGAATCCAGAGGATTAAAGGGGAACTGTGGTCTCCATAAAAGTGTCCTTAATTAAAAAGAGCACACTCCTACCTTTAAAATGACTCCAGTCAGTCCAGGATCATGCTTCTAGCTGCAGTCTATCCAAAGTTACAGCAGTATAAAAGTTGTTTTTTCCTGCTCATAGAGGAATTGACAGAAAATGGTTGAAGTTCTGTATACACGGGATCGCCCTTTTGAGTGATCTGATAAATTCACACTTACACTGAGCAAGCCAGAAACCTCTCAGAGGACACCTGAGAGGCAGAAACATTTTCCCTCGCTGCCAGGCTCCTGGTCTTCACTTCCTAGGACTTTGGGCAGACATTACAGGAGAACCATTTGGAGCTGGGATGTAAGGTAAGGATTTTTAAACTCTACACAGTGGGGCCCGTAGTGGGGGAGAATGTAGTTACGGGGGTGGACATGCCCTTTAATGAACTATAGTGTATGTAAAGCCCATCAAATCCCCCCGGGAACAGTCCATGACAAACCGGACTTTGACAGCCTGGTATGGGACATATAGAGTAAACTCAAAGATGAGGATCTAGCAGTTTTGTCCCTCACGCTGGGTATTATCTGGGGGGGGTAGTTAGGACTTTATAATTGCCCTAACACAACTCCATCCCTAGAAGGTATAAAAGGTTTTTTATTCCTGAACACGTCTAGTTTTGTAACAATGTGTCCTTGGTTTGTTTGTTTTTTTATTACCCGCCAAGAAATCTCCCGTCAGTGGTATAAATGGAGAGATAATCGTGATTGCAGGAAACATCAGGTTCCACGTCACAATGGGAGAATTGCAGCATAATGTGCAAGTGTTTGGGCATATTGAAATGCCACGTGCAGATCCTAAAGAGATGAAAGGTTAAAATGAACAAATACAGGTTGGTACAAAGTTAAAGGAGAATTAAAATAGAAATAAGTCTGAAAGGATTTTATCATTTATTCGGCTGGTTTCTGGAGTTCCTAAATCTAGCAAGGTCCTGGCCCTTTACCCAGCCCCTTATAAGGGGTCGCTATACTCACTCAAACAAACTTTACATTATCTGAAACTACAACGTGAGAGAAGAAAATGGTGATAATCACATATTTATCAGTGATGCTTTGTCATTAAATTATTAATGTTAGTGAGTGCTCCAATTCCCCACCCTCCCTTACTCACTGCCTTGTACTGGACACTTATAAGTTCTGCACAGCCTCACCATGGACCCTGCTCTGCTTACACATCTCCCTCTTCCTCCCTGTTCTTTCTTTTCTCTGCTGATTCCCTCAGTTGTTGCAGAAAGGGTGCTGGCAGGCAGCTAAGATCCTAGTAAGAGGTCAGGGATGGGGAACATATATAATTTTTGCTTTTGGAGTGACAGGTCTTTCCCTCAAATGCTGTGATTTCAAACGATGATTTCTCAGGATCTACAGCTCAGATTTAAATCTGAAAACAGTTTTGGAGCAATGAGATCTTTCTATATCTAAAGGTACAAGTTTTTAAAATTCGATTATTTAGCGTATAGATACCAGATCACACCTCAAACCACACCCATTTTTAATAATAGGAATAATTGAAATCTGAGTAATCCAATTAACATGACCTGTTTATAATGATAACTGTACCACAGGGGATGTCAGATGTCTTTTTAAAAACTTGAAGTGCCGTAAATGAAGTGGATACAGTAGGGGAAAGCCACCCCTGCAATCACAAGCGCCCCCTGGTGGTAATTGCAGCCCAGATTGTACATGTAAAGCCACATACTCACTCGTCGTTTTTGTAAGTTTTACTGAGGCCTTTCCGGGAATATTATTTCTCCTGAGGTTTCAGATACCAGCCCATCCTTGGAGCTGCAACTGCCTAAATAAAAAACACCAACACATGCAACCAATCAGCTATAGAGTAGACCACCTATGGCAACACTAATGTAGTTATTACAGTCTCGACTCCTATCCTGGGGACCACAGTAAGACACAGTACTTAGCCTTAGCTGTTTGGGACTTGGATTCTATGTGAAAAGAAAAACAATGATAAACTTAACCACATTGTTTATAATGAAGAGTAAGGAGTTTATATAAAGCAAAAGACTTAATCCACCCCAACACACACACACACACATACATGGGGCAATTCAGTAAATTCGATCGAATCTCTCAAAATATCGAAAACCATTTTCTGTTTTTCCGATCGACGTCTCGACAATATTGAACTGTTCATCTTAGGTCCAATCTCTCTCTGCAGATTTCCTTTTGAAATTGCCGGCTCAAGGTGGGAAACTTTGATGGGTTCTTCGGAAGAACATCTGCCCATGTATGGCTAGCTTTAGAACCAGCATCCTACCCTGTAAGGACAATGCATGTCCTTAAAGAACAATTATAGTCTTTCCCCCACCCCCCTCCCAATTAAAGTAGTCAAGATGAGAACTTCAATTTCTAGGTATTTCCCAGTGGACTTACCTTAGAACTTCTGCACTTAGCCTTTGAAGTAATGATCAGCAGCTTGCTTTATCCCTCCCCACCTTGTTTCTGGAACCTGTCCAATAGTAGCACACGTTTCTAGCACAACTATTGCTTAGTATAGTATAGTATAGGAAAGTATTGGAGGTTGAATAAAGACATACGTCCATCCAGTCCAACCCAACTAGCAATATCCCTTATTTCCTGCCTAACTGTTGATCCAGAGGAAGGCAAAAAAATCCCACCAAATTTAGGAAGGGGAAAAATTCCTTCCTGACTGGCAATGGGAAATTTCCCTGGATCAACTCTACTGTTTATTACACAATCCATAATCCATACGCTGACATTATAAGATGTCCTTGCAGTGACCTTGGCAAGAACCTTTCAACAAAAGCCAGGAAACCCCAGGAAGTTGTGCACCAGGCACGGAATGTTACCGTGCACATTGCATGTCCTAGAAGGGCAATTAAAAAGAGTAGAGACTTCTGGGTAATTTCTATGGTAGCCCTTGAGCAAATGCACTACCTTCTAGAATGGCATTTGTAGACCGGCAATTATAGTCTTTCCCCCATCCCCTCTCAAGAGAAGTATCCAGGGCGAGGACCTAAAATGCCAGATCCTAATCCCTGGGCTAATGTTCTATATAGATCTACAGAATGTGAACTTTGTGTTTGACTGAAAGTAAAGCAGACAACAAACAAATAAAAAAGGACCAAGCTTGTCTATGCGAGGATATCTAGAGCCACCACCCAAAGGGCATTTCCAATGTGGCTGTTACCTTTAGCTAACTCGTCACTGACCCAGCGAAGAGTACCCGGAGGTCTGTGAAAATTCCCGGTGTCCCTCTGGTCATAGGAGACTGAAACCTATTGTAATTCCACGAGCGTGCACATCCCATTCCCCAGAGGTCACTCCAACCAGAACCCAACCTCCATATGGCCGTTGGCACATCAATGGTCCTCCTGAATCCCCCTGCATATCAACAAAAACACATTCCCTATGAATCATGTTTCCCAACCCAGAAACAGAATTATTCCACTGAAAACCCCAACCTGTTATTGGACCAATCACATTGCAGAATTCTGAATATACAAGCAGGTCAAATATGTCTAAGCTGTTTCCTCAAAATGCACAAATGTCCCTTTCATAGTGTGGCAGATGGGAATGTTGGAAAGTATGATGTCATATGATATATCTGTATTCAGTTAGATCAACTGGACTAAAAGTTTAGTTTCTGATGTCATACGATGTATGATGTCATACGATGTAACCAGGGGAGTAACTACCATGGGAGCAAACGGTTCCTATGACAGATAGAGCCTCCTCCTAGAAAACCACTGTGGGTGAAGGACAGATAGGGGCCCCATCATAGTTTTGCTGGGGACCCAGTGATTTCTAGCTACGTCTCTGGATGTAACAGTGACAAAAGATCACCTGACAGGCGTCCTTTCCTCCTTCTGGAAACCCAGCGCACGTTACAGGTCCCAGCACAAGGTTTCCTCTTATATCTTCATATGCTCCTGCAGGTCTCTATGTCAATGATTGGCAGTGCACCTCATGCAAGACAACAGGGAGGATTCCACCTAAAAGATGGGAAATAGTCATGGAGTGTTAATGGATCAACTGTCAATCAATAGAGGCATTTAAAGGATAACTAAGCTCGAGAATCCTAGAAATATTTTAGAAATAAACTACTTTAAGTTATTCAACATGTATCCATTATTATTGGATTATACACCCCCAACTGTAAATTATAAGGATATTAGAAGTCAACGAGGAGTTACGTGACCATATAAAAGTACAGGCCGCAGGCCGATTACCATACAGGGCTTGGAACTCCAAGGTGACTTCTAATATCCTTATAATTTACAGTTGGGGGTGTATAATCCACTATATAATGGGTACATGTTAATAACTTAAAGTTAGTTTATTTCTAAAATAATATATAAAAATTAGCGCAAACGCAATGTTAATCGCGAGCATTGGATACGCGGTTGATTTTGCGTAACCTGCGCATCTGATGCTAATATGGAGTTAAAGTCACACTAACTGGTAGCAAACCAGTTAGCGCGACTTTACTCCATAGATTTGCCCAGTCTGGGTAAATCGTCCCCTCTGTCTTGTGAAAACCCCCTACCCACCGTCCCAGCAATCTCCTTCTATAAAGCATATAAAGTATAGACAGGACGCTTGGGACTGCACGTTTCTTTCAGCCATGTCCAACCCCCTATTCTGGAGTGCAGGGGGAAACTTTCGGGCATTTTCGAGGCGGACGGTGACTCTGGGGTGATTCTGCTTCCTCCCACCTTAAACCTCTCTCTCAGTGTCACATATGTCCCTGTCCGTACCCTGTACCCATCACAGAACCATCTCCTATACAGACCCCCCACTCACACTGCTTCCTCCCACCTTAAACCTCTCTCTCTAGTGTCCCCATATGTCCCTGTCTGTACCCTGTACCCATCACAGAACCATCTCCTATACAGACCCCCACTCAACTGCATCCTCCCACCTTAAACCTCTCTCTCTAGTGTCCCCATATGTCCCTGTCCGTACCCTGTACCCATCACAGAACCATCTCCTATACAGACCCCCACTCACACTGCATCCTCCCACCTTAAACCTCTCTCTCTAGTGTCACCATATGTCCCTGTCTGTACCCTGTACCCATCACAGAACCATCTCCTATACAGACCCCCACTCACACTGCATCCTCCCACCTTAAACCTCTCTCTCTAGTGTCACCATATGTCCCTGTCCGTACCCTGTACCCATCACAGAACCATCTCCTATACAGACCCCCACTCACACTGCATCCTCCCACCTTAAACCCTCTCTCTAGTGTCACACCATATGTCCCTGTCGTACCTGTACCCATCACAGAACCATCTCCTATACAGACCCCCCACTCACACTGCTCCTCCCACCTTAAACCTCTCTCTCTAGTGTCACCATATGTCCCTTGTCCTACCCTGTACCCATCACAGAACCATCTCCTATACAGACCCCCCACTCACATGCTTCCTCCCCACCTTAAACCTCTCTCTCTAGTGTCACCATATGTCCCTGTCGTACCCTGTACCCATCACAGAACCATCTCCTATACAGACCCCCACTCACACTGCATCCTCCCACCTTAAACCTCTCTCTAGTGTCACCATATGTCCCTGTCCGTACCCTGTACCCATCACAGAACCATCTCCTATACAGACCCCCACTCACACTGCATCCTCCCACCTTAAACCTCTCTCTCTAGTGTCACCATATGTCCCTGTCTGTACCCTGTACCCATCACAGAACCATCTCCTATACAGACCCCCACTCACACTGCATCCTCCCACCTTAAACCTCTCTCTCTAGTGTCACCATATGTCCCTGTCCGTACCCTGTACCCATCACAGAACCATCTCCTATACAGACCCCCACTCACACTGCTTGCTCCCACCTTAAACCTCTCTCTCTAGTGTCACCATATGTCCCTGTCCGTACCCTGTACCCATCACAGAACCATCTCCTATACAGACCCCCCACTCACACTGCTCCTCCCACCTTAAACCTCTCTCTCTAGTGTCACCATATGTCCCTGTCTGTACCCTGTACCCATCACAGAACCATCTCCTATACAGACCCCCACCACACTGCATCCTCCCACCTTAAACCTCTCTCTCTAGTGTCACCAATGTCCCTGTCGTACCCTGTACCCATCACAGAACCATCTCCTATACAGACCCCCACTCACACTGCATCCTCCACCTTAAACCTCTCTCCTAGTGTCACCATATGTCCCTTCTGTACCCTGTACCCATCACAGAACCATCTCCTATACAGACCCCCACTCACACTGCATCCTCCCACCTTAAACCTCTCTCTCTAGTGTCACCATATGTCCCTGTCTGTACCCTGTACCCATCACAAACCATCTCCTATACAGACCCCCACTCACACTGCATCCTCCCACCTTAAACCTCTCTCTCTAGTGTCACCATATGTCCCTGTCTGTACCCTTACCCATCACAGAACCATCTCCTATACAGACCCCCACTCACACTGCATCCTCTCACCTTAAACCTCTCTCTCTAGTGTCACCATATGTCCCTGTCTGTACCCTGTACCCATCACAGAACCATCTCCTATACAGACCCCCACTCACACTGCATCCTCCCACCTTAAACCTCTCTCTCTAGTGTCCCCATATGTCCCTGTCTGTACCCTGTACCCATCACAGAACCATCTCCTATACAGACCCCCACTCACACTGCATCCTCCCACCTTAAACCTCTCTCTCTAGTGTCCCATATGTCCCTGTCTGTACCCTGTACCCATCACAGAACCATCTCCTATACAGACCCCCACTCACACTGCATCCTCTCACCTTAAACCTCTCTCTCTAGTGTCACCATATGTCCCTGTCTGTACCCTGTACCCATCACAGAACCATCTCCTATACAGACCCCCACTCACACTGCATCCTCCCACTTAAACCTCTCTCTCTAGTGTCCCATATGTCCCTGTCTGTACCCTGTACCCATCACAGAACCATCTCCTATACAGACCCCCACTCACACTGCATCCTCCCACCTTAAACCTCTCTCTCTTCTGGCCCCCGTCTCTAGGCCAAGAAACCAATAAACAAGTTTAAATCTAACCTCTCATCCTATCTCTCTGAGCACAGCACAGGACTGTTAACACTGCACCAGTTATTACTATGGCACTTCCCCCCTTCACTATGTATCTGTATGTTACCCACCTAATTAGATTGTAAGCTCTACAGGGCAGGAGACTCTTACCTTATGTTACATGGATGCTCTTTCCTTATATTTCATGATGCTCATACTTATTTATATATTGATGTATTTATTTATATATGTTGCCAACCTTGTACGGCTTTTTGTATCTTGTTTTTGTATCCCAGGTGGTGCGATATAAATAAACACATACATAGACTCCCATTCTCCCATATTTTATTATTCGGTCCTGATGCCCCTTCCGCATGTGTTTAGAAAGAGGTTTATGTCCAAGCACAAATGGCTTTGCTTGGGTTTAGGATAATTGCCCTATTACTGGGCCAGCCATGGGGCAGATTGAATGGATGGGAAGAACATTGGGAAACATGGTAAAGGATTCTCTAACTGGAATATTATCAAATTGCATTTGGCAGTTCCAACCTGTTCTTCTCTGTGATGAATCCAAACACACAATGTGCGGCTGTCACAAGATGAGTAGAGCTCACAATTGTCCCACCGCAGTAGTGAGATCCCCGTCTTCTGATTGAGACCTGGGGAGTAGATTAGTCCATATCAACATTCCAAGGGAAACCAGACGTTTCTATAACATTCCTGGGTGATTTAACGCATCAGAAACAATTGGTTTAACTTTATTGACCTATTTGCCATGTAGTATCTGTATGTATGTATGTATGTTATGTATGTATGTATGTATGTATGTAGTATGTATGTGTGTAGTATGTTTGTATGTATGTAGTATGATGTATGTATGTAAGTTATTTAGTGTGTATGTAGTAGTATGTATGTATGCAGTGTGCTTTTAGTATGTATGCATGTAGTATGTATGTAGTATTTGTGTGTATTTAGTATGCATGTAGTTGGTAGTATCTGTATGTATTTAGTATGTATGTAATATTTAGTGTCTGTATGTATTTAGTATGTATGTAATATGTAGTATCTGTATGTATTTAGTATGTGTAGTTGTAGTTCTTATGATTAGATGTATGTAATAGTAGTTCTGTATGTATTTAGTATGCATGTAGTATGTAGTATCTGTATGTATTTAGTATGTAGTAGTAGTACAGGTGGAAATAAGCGTTCTCACCTCCATGTAAATAATAGAAACATATGGAATGTACTTACAAATACCAGATTATTGTTCCTTCTCTTATCACATTTCTCTATCGTCTCCTTATTACAGTTCTCTAACATCTCCTTATTACAGTTCTCTAACATCTCTTATTACAGTTCTCTAACATCTCCTTATTACAGTTCTCTAACATCTCTTATTACAATTCTCCAACATCTCCTTATTACTTTTCTCTAACACCCCCTTATTACAGTTCTCTAACATCCCCCTTTATACAGTTCTCTAACATCTCCTTATTACAGTTCTCTAACATCTCCTTATTACAGTTCTCTATCATCTCCTTATTACAGTTCTCTAACATCTTCTTATTACAGTTCTTTAACATCTCCTTATTACAGTTCTCCAACATCTCCTTATTACAGTTCTCCAACATTCTCTTATACAGTTCTCTAACATCTTATTACAGTTCTCCAACATCTCCTTATTCTTTCTCTAGCATCTGCCTTATTACAGTTCTCCTAACATCTTCTTATTACAGTTCTCTAACATCTCCTTATTACAGTTCTCTAACATCTCCTTATTACATCAGTTCTCTCTCTAACCATCTTATTACAGTTCTCTAACATCTCCTTATTACAGTTCTCTAACATCTGCTTATTACAATTCTCCAACATCTCCTTATTACTTTTCTCTAACACCCTCCTATTCATTTCTCTAACACCCCCTTATTACAGTTCTCTAACATCTCCTTATTACAGTTCTCTAACATCTCCTTATTACAGTTCTCTATCATTCCTTATTACAGTTCTCTAACATCTTCTTATTACAGTTCTTTAACATCCGCTTATTACAGTTCTCCAACATCTCCTTATTACAGTTCTCCAACATCTCCTTATTACAGTTCTCTAACATCTTATTACGTTCTCCAACATCTCCTTATTACAGTTCTCTACATCTGCTTATTACAGTTCTCTAACATCTTCTTATTACAGTTCTCTAACATCTCCTTATTACAGTTCTCTAACATCTCCTTATTACAGTTCTCAAACATCTATTACAGTTCTCTAACATCTCCTTATTACAGTTCTCTAACATCTCCTTATTACAGTTCTCTAACTCTCCTTATTCAGTTCTCAACATCTGCTTATTACAGTTCTCCAACATCTCCTATTACAGTTCTCCAACATCTCCCTATTACAGTTCTCTAACATCTCCTTATTACCATTCCTAACATCCCTTATTACAGTTCTCCAACATCTGCTATTACAGTTCTCCAACATCTCCTTATTACAGTTCTCCAACATCTCCCTATTACAGTCTCCACATCCTATTATTACAGTTCTCCAACATCTCCTATTACCTTTCTCTAACATCTCCTTATTAGAGTTCTCTAACTCTATCTATCTATCTATCTATCTATCTATCTATCTATCTATCTATCTATCTCTTCTATCCCTGTCTGTCTATCTCTCTATCTATCTCTTCTATCCCTATCTATCTATCTATCTATCTATCTACTTAAGTCCTCTAACTGGAAAGACTACAATTCCCAGGATCCCCTGAGGGTCTGTCAGTGGATGTAGCCCTCTGTCCCCCCATAGCTCATGATAGCTAGGTAAAGCACAGCCCGGTACTCAGCTTCCCAGAACCACTGATCCCTCAGCCTGGTTTCTCCTTACCTGAACCACTTACTGCTAGACCAGGAATCCCCACTACTGACTGGGATACTGGGAGGTGGCAGGACCAGGGGGCGTGGAAAGTGGGTGTGGTTATCAAAATAGCGGGACGAATTGACATTGAGTTATCACAATAGCCAGACGAATAGACATTGAGTCAGAGGGAAGTAGGGGCTGGGGGCGTGGTTTCTCTATCTCTCTATCTATCTCTTCTGTCCCTGTCTATCTATCTCTTCTATCCCTGTCTATCTATCTCTCTCTCTGTGTCTATCTATCTATCTCTCTATCTATCTCTTCTGTCCCTGTCTATCTATCTCTTCTATCCCTGTCTATCTATCTATCTCTCTCTCTGTGTCTATCTATCTATCTATCTCTTCTATCCCTGTCTATCTATCTATCTATCTATCTATTCTATCCCTGTCTATCTATCTATCTATCTATCTATTCTATCCCTGTCTATCTATCTATCTATATATCTATCTATCTACTTAAGTCCTCTAACTGGAAAGACTACAATTCCCAGGATCCCCTGAGGGTCTGTCAGTGGATGTAGCCCTCTGTCCCCCCATAGCTCATGATAGCTAGGTAAAGCACAGCCCGGTACTCAGCTTCCCAGAACCACTGATCCCTCAGCCTGGTTTCTCCTTACCTGAACCACTTACTGCTAGACCGGGAATCCCCACTACTGACTGGGATACTGGGAGGTGGCAGGACCAGGGGGCGTGGAAAGTGGGCGTGGTTATCAAAATAGCGGGACGAATTGACATTGAGTTTTCACAATAGCCAGAGGAATGGACATTGAGTCAGAGGGAAGTAGGGGCTGGGGGCGTGGTTTCTCTATCTCTCTATCTATCTCTTCTGTCCCTGTCTATATATCTCTCTCTTTCTCTATCTATCTCTTCTATCTATCTATCTATCAATCTATCTATCTATCTCTTCTATCCCTGTCTATCTATCTATCTATCTATCTCTCTCTCTTTCTCTCACTCTCTCTCTCTCTCTCTCTCTCTATCTATCTATCTATCTCTTCTATCCCTATCTATCTATCTCTTTTATCCCTGTCTATCTATCTATCTATCTCTTCTATCCCTGTCTATCTATCTATCTATCTATCTTATATCTTCTATCCCTATCTATCTAACTATCTATCTATTCTATCCCTGTCTGTCTATCTATCTATCTTTTCTATCCCTGTCTATGTATCTATCGCTTCTATCTATCTATCTATCTATCTATCTATCTATCTCTTCTATCCCTATCTATCTGTCTATCTATCTCTTTTATCCCTGTCTATCTATCTATCTATCTATCTATCTATCTATCTATCTATCTATCTATCTATCTGTCTATCTATCTTATCTATCTCTTCTATCCCTATCTATCTATCTATCTATCTATCTATCTATCTATCTATCTATCTATCTATCTATCTATCTATCTATCTATCTATCTATCTCTTTTATCCCTGTCTATCTATCTATCTATCTATCTATCCCTATCTATCTATCTATCTATCTCTTCTATCCCTGTCTATCTATCTATCTATCTATCTATCTTATATCGTCTATCCCTATCTATCTATCTATCTAACTATCTATCTATTCTATCCCTGTCTGTCTATCTATCTATCTCTTCTATCCCTGTCTATGTATCTATCGCTTCTATCTATCTATCTATCTCTTCTATCCCTATCTATCTGTCTATCTATCTCTTTTATCCCTGTCTATCTATCTATCTATCTCTTCTATCCCTATCTATCTATCTGTCTATCTATCTTATCTATCTCTTCTATCCCTTTCGATCTATCTATCTATCTATCTATATCTTCTATCCCTATCTATCTATCTATCTATCTATCTATCTATCTCTTCTATCCCTGTCTATGTATCTATCGCTTCTATCCCTGTCTATCTATCTATCTATCTATCTATGAACATACACACTCTTATACACATACTGAACATACACACTCTTATACACATACTGAACATACACTCTTCAAAACACATATGAGTGCCCCATCACCCATGCCGATACCAATGCAGGCCCTGCGGAAAAGAACACTGCCACATTAGAACACCACTACAACATAAGCAACACATTCTACCCTTCTTGGCCGTACGTACGTCTTGTACCGGGCGGACTCCCACCTGCCAATACCATAGTTGCCAATAGTCCCGGATTTACCGGGACAGTCCCGGATTTTAGGTAGCAGTCCCGCTATCCTAATGTCCCGGGAAAAGTCCCGAGACCTAGGAAAACCAGAAAACTGCCTGACTGAAATTTTGTCTGGATCGATCCGATCCGATCGTAACACAGTCAGTGGAAAGTTGCAGTCTTGAGTCATTGTCGGCACTTACTTCCTGCTCTGCTGCCCTCTATGTGTGGAATGGGGGATAGGGAAGAACACAGAAGGACTTCTGAGGTGCCTGTGTCAGCGCCTGCGCAAATTGCTGAGTCTCCTGTCGGTGCTGAAGTAAAGGAGAGAGGCTGAGAGCCAGAGTCCAAGCAGACTGTCACTGTTAGTACAGTTGAGTTGAGCACAGTTTTTTTTAGGTCTATCTATCTTTCATTCACTATCTATTATCTATCTATCACTATCTATTATCTGTCTATCTATCTATCACTATCTATCTATCACTATCTATCTATCTATCACTATCTATCTCTATCATCTATCTATCATCTATCATCTATCTATCTATCTATCTATCTATCTATCTATCACTATCTATCTATCATCTATCTATCTATCATCTATCTATCTATCTATCTATCATCTATCTATCTATCTATCATCTATCTATCTATCATCTATCTATCTCTATCTATCTATCCCCCTAATCACTATCTATCTATCTATCTATCATCTATCAATCTATCATCTATCTCTCTATCTATCTATCAATCTATCTATATATCTTTCACTATCTATCTATCTATATATCCATCTATCTATCTATCACCATCTATTTATCTATCACTATCTATCTATCTATCACTATATATCTATCTATCATCTATCTATCTATCACTATCTATCTATCTATCTATCTATCTATTTATCTATCACTATCTATCTATATATCTGTCACTATCTATCTATCAATCTATCTATCACTATTTATTTATCTATCACTATCTATCTATCATCTATCTCTCTACTATCACTATCTATCTATCACTATCTATCTATCTCTATATCTATCACTATCTATCTATCACTATCAATCTATTACTATATATCTTCACTATGTATCTATCTATATATCTATCACTATCTATCTATCTATCTATCTATCTATCAATCTATCTATATATCTCTCACTATCTATTTTATCTATCACTATCTATCTCTCATCTATCTATCTATCTATCTTCTTCTATCTATCTATCTATCTATCTATCTATCACTATATATTTATCTATAATATATCTATTATCTATCTCTATCTATCTACTCTATCTATCTCTATCTATCTATCTATCACTATCTAACTGTTAGGTTTTTATATATTCTGTATAATCACTTAGCCAAATAGCAGCCATTTTGTTTTTCGACGCCATTTTGTGTCCATATTACTTAGTCTGTTTTTCTCAAAATGTACCAAGCCCAAGCTGTTTCTCATGGCCATAGATAATACGTTATCTCAAGGTCTTTTGCCTCCTACATTCCAAGGTTTTAGTACGTCATCGGCAGACACTGTGTCTGGCCACGCCCCCTTTTTCTCTTTGTGAAAACCCAATGTAATAACTAAATAAAGTGAGTTAGATTTTTGCTACAAAGATGTGTAGTTCAACTCTATCTCCCGGCGCTGTAAAAAGGTCTCTTAGTGCGTCTGACAGGCATCAATCAGAGTCCGGGGGACTAGTGAGGATATTTATTCTAACACTAACTACCTATCACTATCTACCTATCACTATCTACCTATCACTATCTATCTCTATCTAGCTATCTCTATCTAGCTATCTCTCTACTTCTATCTTCTATCTATCTATCTATCACTATCTATCTATCATCTATATATCTATTACTATCTATCTACCCATCACTATCTACCTATCACTATCTATCTCTGTCTATCTCTATATCTATCTCTCTATCTATTACTATCTATCACTATCCATCTCTATCACTATCTATCTCTATCTATCTATCACTATCTATCTATCTATCACTATCTATCTATCACTATCTATCTCTATCTATCTATCTATCACTATCTACCTATCACTATCTACCTATCACTATCTACCTATCACTATCTACCTCCACTTGCTATCTCTATCTAGCTATCTCTTTTCTATCTCTCTATCTATCACTATCTATCTATCATCTATCTATCTATTACTATCTATCTACCCATCACTATCTATCTCTGTCTATCTCTATATCTATCTCTCTATCTATCACTATCCATCTCTATCACTATCTATCTCTATGTATCTCTATCTCTATCTATCTCTATGTATCTCTATCTCTATCTCTCACTATCTATCTATCACTATCTATCTATCACTATCTATCTATCTCTATCTATCTATCACTATCTACTCTATCTATCTATCACTATCTAACTCTATTTATCACTATCTATCTCTATCTATCTCTATGTATCACTATCTCTATCTATCACTATCTATCTATCTTCTATCTATCTATCACTCTCTATCTATCTATCTTTCTATCTATCTATCTATCTATCTATCTATCTGTCTGTCTATATCTATCACTCTCTATCTATCTATCTCTGTCTTTCTATCTGTCTAGCTACAAAATAAATATAGTTTTTTTTTTTTAAATCAGTGACATTTAAAAGTTGGTGTCGCCTTTATAAAAGTGGGCATGGCTAGAATTTGTGGCGGCACATTCATTTCTGAAATGTGTCCCTGGAAATTTTTGGAGAATGTTGGCAACTATGCAATACGCATGATTACATTCTCCCTAGGCCCCATCTAGCTGCCTCAGTTGCCGGAATGAGTGACTACTGTCATTTTTACTATCCAAGCCTAATGTATTCAAAGCTTTTCTTAAGACAGCTGTAAATTGGAATCTGGTGAGCGCAACCCCATGTTGGTGAATTAGGAAGGAGCCTTGTGATGGAGGCCTGCTCTGGATATATTTTGTGTAGGCTTGTACTGGGCAGGTTGCTCTACCTGTGATCCGGTTTAGGTACACGGACAGTGAACCCCTTTTTTGTTTTTGGGTTCCTAACAACAATAACCAGGCGATCCTCCCGACATTGGATGTCTTGTGTCTGTAACCCCCCGTTTTTTGTCTTACTGCCACTGACCAGTTCTGATATCCGAAAGGCTCCGTAAAAAGCCCATGAGAAGGCCAAGAGAAATAAGGAGAACTCAAAAGCAGAACTAGTCAGTGCAGGCAACAGATCGCATATTCGACTCAGTATCTGAAGTGTGATGGGGCGTCTGGTATCCAACGTCTTTCTCCCTCGCTTAAAACCTTTAACGGCTTGCTTCACTAGAAAACATTTAGTGACCTCCCCCCAGCCCATAAGCCTAAAGAGAAATCCCAGAGCTGCCAATGATTTATCGAGCATACTCACTGACACTCTGCGTTCAAATAGCATAAGCAGGTACCACAACAGCAAGTTCAGTCTATCCTCACTTGACCGAATGTCCCCCACCTCCCGTTCTAGCTTGAACCACGATCCCCAAACCTTGCTGTAGCTTTCCCATGTAGAGGGGGCTAATGAACGTTGGATCCAGTTGTGCATACCTCCCAGACAAGCTGCCAAATCGAACTCGGGCAAACTTCTCCGCATCGTTTCGCCTCCGAAACCAATTGTCGGAACCTGGTGAACTGCAGACGGGAGAGAGCGTCAGCGACCCCATTTTTATGGCCTGGGACATGTCTGGCTTTAAAAGTGATATTACATTGCAGACAGCACAAAACCAAATGCCGCAGCAACACAATCACAGGTGGAGAGCTAGATGTTAAATTATTCACTGCATGTACCACTGCCATGTTATCTGGGAGGAAGACTGTGGTTTTGTTCGCAAATTCTGTAGCCCATAGCTCTATTGAAACCAAAATAGGGAAGAGCTCCAAGAATGTCATGTTACGAAGGATCGGCAGATCTTACCACTCCCTCGGCCAACTGGCCGCACACCAACTCCCTGCTAAATATGCTCCAAACCCCACTGATCCTGCTGCATCTGTGTACAAACAAATCCTGTCGCTATCTTCAGGTGAGGCCTGCCAATATCTGGTACCATTGAAACCTTTCCAAATGAGTAGGTCTAGTTTAACATCCTTAATGACCCTAATGAAATGGTGTGATCGGCGGATGCCGACTGTCAACAGTGCTAGGCGCCTGGAGAAAATCCTGCCCATTTGCAAGATCCTACAGGCAAAGTTTAGCTTACCCAGTAACGCCTGAACCTTCCTTGCTGCTAAGGTGATTGCGATTGTGTGAAGGAGGTCCGAAACCTTACCCTCTCGTAAGCGATAAACCTGGGCCTCCGTATCTATTTCGATACCTAAAAAACTTAAGCAGGTTGTTGGCCCTACGTTTTTTTCTGGGGCCAGAGGTACCCCAAATCTGTCCGCGACACTTATGGTTCTTTGCAACAATCCCGCACATAAATTGGAGTCCCGTGGGCCAACCAACATAAAATCGTCCAAGTAGTGGATTATGTTGTGTACCCCTGCCTCCTGCCACACTACCCATTCTAGAAACGTGCTGAAGGCTTCAAAGTATGAGCAGGATATGGTGCAGCCCATTGGTAGAGAGCGATCCACGTAAAATTCCTCCTCCAACAAATAAATTCACTCCGGATGCACGCCATCTAATTGGACTAATTTAACGGCTTCATCGAATGACGTATATGAAACAGAGGATAAGCCCTCGTCTATTCCTTCATTCACTGAAGCCCCTTCAGGGTATGACAGGTGTTGAATCAATCTGAACTTTCCAGGTTCCTTTTTTGGCACTAGGCCCAATGGAGAAACAATTAGGTTTGGAATGGGGGTTTCCCTGAAAGGACCCGCCATCCTCCCCAAGCTAATCTCCTTTAGTAACTTTTCTTTTGCTAGTTCTGGGTGTTCCCGGATAGATCTAAGGTCCTTGCAGTCCAGACGGGGGCCAACCAAAGTAGATGGGATGGTGAAACCCTTTTCTAGCAGTAACGCCCCCCTTTGGTCTGGGTACCTATCGAGCCATGGTTTGATCGCCTCTAACCTCACTGGGCTCTCCCCCTTTTCCAGCATCCCTTTGTTTGAAATACCTTGCCTCGACCATCTGAAGCATCTTGAGGAGGGATGATCGCCTGCGCACACAGAGCACTCGTGCCGAAATCGACATGATGCACCCCAAGTGCACTGGCCCTCAATGAACTGCCAACAAGTTCCTCCCTTTTGCCCCGCTGCATTAAATCCTGTGCCCCCGCCACCGCGATATGGCTGTCCCTGTCCGGGGGCACCCCCCTGAAAGGGCTGTCCCAATGGGTGACCAAAACCTTGAAAACCTTTATTATTCATCACCCTCATCCACAGTCCAATGTCCCTGTGGTCCCACTGAACCTCACCACGTGCTGCCATGCGTTGTCTGAACGCCTCATCGCATTTTAACCAGGCTTGCCCTCCGTATACTCTATGGGCCTCCCAAATAGAGTCTAAGTAACAGAATAGAACCGAACAGTGTTGAGGATTACGCTCACCGACTACGCTGCCTAATATAGCGAAGGCCTGAAGCCAATTGCCGAAGGTCCTTGGGATCAGGCGACTCATCCGCTTTTCTTCCTCCTCCTCGGATCCAGCTTCCTTACCCCTCTCTAGCTTATCTAGGGAAAAGCGTTCCAATGGTAACAGGGAAAAAATGTCCACATCCCTCTTCCATATTTTTTCCTTAACCTCCTGCTTTAAGTGGGTGCCCAGGGGCCCTCGAAGCACAAATATGTATGGCCTCTTGTGACTTCAGAGATGATGAGCCTTCAGGTGTGACTGTCTCTGCCGGCAAGCGCCCAATATTTCTCACCCCTATCTGTGCCTCTGTGGCCAACCCTGATTGCTGTGTAATCCCCCGAAACCAGGTGGGAGCTGTCCCTATGCAAGCACTGTTTGCTGACCCCCTGTGTGCTGTAAGTGCCCTAACGGAGGTGTAATGCTGTGTCCAGCCGGAACTGGATGATTACCTGGTCCAGTAGAGCTGGATCCGCTCAGAGCCTGGAGTCCTGCGGCGTTCTGGAGCTCGAGTCCTGGTCCTGCTTGTGCGCGCTCTTGACCCGATGCCAGCCGATCCTGCTGCACCTGCGAAGACAAAATGGATGGGGAGACCGCTGGCCCGGAACGCCATGCGCCTGTGACCTCGCTAATCGGCCCGTAGAGAAGATTCGATTCTGGAGGATGTTGGAAGACGTGCCAGTCCGAATGTTGAAGGTTCCCTATACCGCTCTGCGTATACTCGCACCCCGATGGCAGCCGATCCTGCTGCACCTGAAAAGACAAATTGTGCGGAAAAGAGGGAGGACTAGGCCCCTGCCAAGGACATGGTCCTAACCCCTGTTGGGGCATAGGGGCCTTCGATGTTACCGGGGACTGGGAGAACAGGAGGGGGGTACTCGTGTCCACCTAAGATCCCCATGCTGTGGTCTCCCTAGGGAGGCATCCCCCACCCTGGCTGTCTGATCTCCTGATGCTCCTGGCTACCGAGGAAGCCGCACTCACTGATCTTCCTCCTGCCAATGGAGGACTGCTGGGGGTTGGGGGCCTCAGAACTTCGTGGGCCGACGTCCTGCATGCCCTGCTGGCTCCTGGGCTCGCTGGATGTGCGGGTTGCTGGTGCTGAAGGGGGTGGGCGTACTCGTCCTGCACGTGCTCCAGGCCTACCTCTCCCCCCACGTGCTGGTCCACGGTCAGGGCTCCTACTGTGGCGGCGTCTGGTAGGTCTGGCCGATGTAGAAGGGCTGAATCTATCAGGCTGGCGGCTCCTTCTTGCCCTGGATGACCTAGGCTGACTGGCGTCTCCAGAAGGGGCAGGGGAGGAGAGTGCTTGCCGCAGCCAGGAGTCTCCCCTTACTGCAATCTCTTCCCGGAGTCTCCCGATTAGCTCCTCCAGTCCCGACATCTTTGCAGAGATAAGGTAGGATCCGCAGGGCCCGCTCCTGGTCCGACCACAGCTGCACTGTTCCCATTGCTGGTCTAGCATATGGCCGCCGCTCCTCCCCCTAGCTTCCTACTCTGTCCCTTCCCGCTCAACTTTAATCCCACCCACTACTCTGCTGCTCTCCCGGTCCCCCCAGGTCATGACGCTCCTCCCCTACTTCGTTGGTCCGGGGCTCACTTACTCTTATACACATACTGAACATACACACTCTTACACATACTGAACATACACACTTTTATACACATACTGAACATACACACTCTTATACACATACTGAACATAAACACTCTTATACACATACTGAACATACACACTCTTACACATACTGAACATTCACACTCATACACATACTGAACATACACACTATTATACACATACTGAACATACACACTCTTACACATACTGAACATACACACTCTTACACATACTGAACATACACACTCTTATACACATACTGAACATAAACACTCTTATACACATACTGAAAATACACACTCATATACACATACTGAACATACACACTCTTATACACATACTGAACATTCACACTCTTACACATACTGAACATTCACACTCTTATACACATACTGAACATTCACACTCATACACATACTGAAACACTACACACATTCTTATACACATACTGAACATACACACTCTTATACACATACTGAACAATACACTCTACACATACTGAACATACACACTCTTATACACATACTGAACGTACACACTCTTATACACATACTGAACATACACACTTATACAACTACTGAACATACACACTCTTATACACATACTGAACATACACACTCTTATACACATATTGAACATACACTCTATACACATACTGAACATACCACCTCTTATACACATACTGAACATACACACTCTTATACACATACTGAACATACACACTCTTATACACATACCGAACGTACACACTCTTATACACATACCGAACGTACACACTCTTATACACATACCGAACGTACACACTCTTATACACATACCGAACATACACACTCTTATACACAACTGAACATCACACTCATACTATACTGAACATACACTCTTACACATACCGAACATAAACACACTCTTATACACATACTGAACATACACAATCTTATACACATACCGAACATACACACTCTTATACACATACTGAACATAAACACTCTTATACACATACTGAACATACACACTCTTATACACATACTGAACATACACACTTATACACATACTGAACATACACACTCATACACATACTGAACATACACACTCTTACACATACTGAACATACCACACTCTTATACACATACTGAACATACACACTCTTCACTACTGAACATATTTATCAACATACTGAAATACAACCTCTTACACATATGACATAACACTCTTATACACATACTGAACTACACACCTCTTATACACATACTGACAACCACTCTTTACACATCTGAACATTACACACTCTTATACACATACTGAACATACACACTCTTACACATACTGAACAACACACTCTTTACACATACTGAACATACACACTCTTACACATACTGAACATACACACTCTTACACATACTGAACATACACACTCTTACAACATACTGAACATACACACTCTTACACATACTGAACATACACACTCTTATACACATACTGAACATACACACTCTATACACATACTGAACATACACACTCTTACACATACTGAACATACACTCTTATACACATACTGAACATACACACTCTACAACATACTGAACAACACACTCTAACATCAATGAACATACACACTCATACACATAATGAACATACACACTCATACACATAATGAACATACACACTCTTACACATACTGAACTACACACTCTTAACCATACTGAACATACAACTCTATACACATACTGAACATACACAATCTTATACACATACTGACCATACACACTCTACACATACTGAACATACCACTCTTATACACATACTGAACATACCACACTAACACAATACTGAACATACACACTCTTACACATACTGAACAAAAACACTCTTATACACATACTGAACATACACACTCTTTAACACCATACTGAACAGTACACACTTATTATACACATACTGAACATACACTCTTACACATACTGAACATACACACCTTACACATACTGAACGTACACACTCTTATACACATACTGAACATACACACTCTTATACACATACTGAACATACACACTCTTAAACATAGAACATACACATCTACACATACGAACATACACACTCTACACAACTAAAATAAACACTCTTATACACATACTGAACATACACACTCTTATACACATACTGAACATACACTCTTATACACATACTGAACATACACACTCTTACACATACTGAACATAAACACTCTTATACACATACTGAACATCACACACTCATACACAACGAAATACACAATACACCTACTGAACATACACACTCTACACATATAAGAACATACACACTCTTACACATACTGAACATAAACACTCTTATACACATACCGAACGTACACACTCTTATACACATACCGAACATACACACTCTTATACACATACTGAACATTCACACTCATACATATACTGAACATACACTCTTACACATACTGAACATAAACACTCTTATACACATACTGAACATACACACTCTTACACATACTGAACATAAACACTCTTATACACATACTGAACATACACACTTCTTACACATACTGAACATACACACTCTTACACATACTGAACATAAAACAACTCTATACACATACTGAACATAAACACTCTTATAACATATGACATACACCACTCTATACACATACTGAACATACACACTCTTATACACATATGAACTACACTTTCACTACTGAAATACACCACTCTTAACACATACTGAACATAAACACTCTAACACATACTGAACATACACACCTTATACACATACTGAAACATACACACTTTATACACATAATGAACATACACTTCTTACACATACTGAAACATAAAACCCTCTTATACACATACTGAACATACACACTCTTATACACATACTGAACATAAACACTCTTATACACATACTGAACATACACACAATTGCGGGATCTCTGCCAGGTAAGTGCGCCGGCTGGCGCCTCCCATTCAGTGGCGTAAAGTTTCACGCTACATTGTAGCGCTAAACTTTACTAAGGACGGTTTTGCATCGCCTGTGCCACGCTATTTATAAGCATTCTCAGAAATGGCGCAGGCAACGCAAACTCAGTGTAAAACCCACGCTAACCTGATAATACATTGGATAACGTGGGTGTTACACTGACTTGGGCATTTTGCGCCCAATATTGCATCGCCCCCATAGTAAACATACACTTACATCTTGTCCACATATACAAACCCTGCCGAACAAGCTTGGTACAGTTTGTGTAATAAAGTCAAGTTGACCCTTGCTACATCGGTTAACGTAACTTTAAGACACAAAAAGGCAATAACACCCCTCAGTACATAGCCCTGCTAATACGTAGTTACTGAATCCTCTCTACAATTGAATAAATGGCTTATTTAATAAGAGGTGCAAAAATCTGCATGTGCTGTTAATTTGCCTCAACCAATCAGACGCTATCAAACGTGTCCTTACTGTTGTAGACCAGTAAAAAGGTATCATCTGATTGGTTGAGCACAGGCACACTTATTGAACACGCCTGTTATCCACGTTCTCCATAGAAACTCAACCTTAGACTGAGGCCCCAAGGCGCAAGAAACACATGCGGATTTTTGCATTGCATTTCCGTGCGTTTAATTGAGCTTTATAATGCAAAATGGAATCGGAATCTCGGCAGTTGTAAGAAATACATTAAACCGTGTTCGATACTAATTTCCTATTGGCTGAAAACCTACGTACACAGGTCTGCTGGGTAATTTTCATGCACACAAGCACATGTCTGTAAAGTACATTGACCATTCCAACTGCAGATTTATTAAAAGGAGGAGGAGTCTTATTTACCGGTAGCGTTATTTAACACCCCCTTATTGCACAATACCCCTGCTGTAGTCTGAAACCTTCCACTCTATATGGTATTTCTATTGATATAAAGATTTATTTGCAGATTTGGTAGGAGTTTGGATATTCAAAGGGGAACCCCCTGAAATATAGATTATTAATTAAAATGGTCATTTCCTAGATACGAAGATCCTACCTCCTTGTCCTACCTCCTAAATAAACACAAACCTAGTAATAGTTTAGTATTTGAGGACAGAGCCAAACATTCCTCCTCTTAGGGAAAACTCCTGACATATAGACACCAAAGACAGGAGGTGCTACACCTATAATTTGTGTAAATCCTCTCCGGAGCCCAGTATACAGATCAGTAATGAGATTGGCACATGGTAAAGCTAGGTACACACAGTAACAATAAAGCCCCAATACCGTTGAATCCATGGATATTGGGGCTCTATCGGCAGTGTATGTAGCACTTTTCCTGAACTAGCGTGCGGCCCACGGTTGTTTGGGAAAGACCAAAAATGTCTCTCTGCCCCGGTAATCTCTATAGGGGTTGCCCACGGTCATGGGAAACATGCAGTCCTAACGCTCTCCCATCTTTCAAAGGTCTGGCATGTGTGTACCCAGCCTAAGGATGTAAACATATACCGTAAGCAGATATTCGCCCAATGTTCCATTTGACTGACCACATCAGGAAATAAAGCGACAGGGTCACTATTTTCATCCCAATTGATTTTGTTGCCTATTAAAGACCAAAGAATGGACCTGTGGAGGTCGGGGCCTGGGCATTCTGGTGGGGTAACCCTGGTGTCTCTATGTTTACTTACAGGATTCCCACTGATTACCCCTAAATATAAGGCAGAATTAATTGGTTGAGTTAATAACTAAGGGCCGTATTTATAAAGGCACGGTATCTCTTATTAGTGATGCCGTGCCTTTAACAATCAGTAAAACGATCGTTAATTTACAATAATGATCATAGCAGTCATACATGAACCCACGGTAACGCTAAAAAGCGATACCGCAGGTTTATAAATACGGCCCTATGACTGATATTTTGTCCCGATCGGGGTTACAAATGGAATTCCATTTAAATAAAATAAAAGACAGATTTTTCCAGCACACTTTATTATTCCTTTTATTTTCCCTCTGTGCACTTCCGTATACCATATCCTGTATATAGATCATCCATCCCATGCAGGGACAGTTCATCCCCTAACACTCAGCAAATATTGCAAAAAATCATCTTCAGAAAGAAAGATAAAGTGGGAATTGTCAGTCTGTGATTGTGTGCGTCAGGTTCCATTATTTCTAGATCTGTAACTACATGGATAGGACACTTTGTGGCTCTTCTGGTGGTTTTTCCTTCACCTGTGATATTAAAAATAAAAAAGATTCTGTTACTAAATGAAAACAACAAAAACCTCAACAGAAAACGTTGGATCACAGGAAGTATTTCTAGAGTTTGGAACTGGGAATGGAAACCACTAGACCTGAGTAGAGATGGCTGAACGTCCGAAAGTTCCATCCGTTTTCTAACTTACCCATTAAAGTCAATGGGAGTCAAATAGTTAGAAAAGTTCTAATGAAATACAAGTAAAATATCAATGGTAACTTAATGTAAATGGCTGTGGGACCTGGGAAATGGTCTGGGGACACTTTTTTTAAATATCCAGGACTTTCGAAAACTCGATTTTACTCTCACTTGTGCTACTTTTAAGCTCTCGCGTTCGAAGTGATTTGACAATTCGATATTTATTTGCGTATAGGTAAAATAGACATTTTACTCGCATATTCGAACGTTCGAACATTCGATGATTATCGAAAGTCCAGAAAATATCGGAAATCCGGGTCCGGGATAGTTTGAGAAGTCCGAGTCCATTCGAACTCGAATAGTTCGGCTCGAACTTGTACATTACTATTGGGTTACATGGTTCTGTGGATTGGTTCTGATATAAAGAAGTGAAATCTCTCCCCCAATCCTGTCAGTGAATGATCATTATTTCCAATCTGCTACTTTTTGTCATTCTGACTGTTATTAACTGTCATGTTTTTTTAAACTGCCATTTTCCAAAGTCTTTGGACATTGAATTCCCTCCTACATAAAGTGGTAATATCACAGTGTAGGGATCATGTGACCGTGGTATGCTAATTAGATGATGTCACAGTGTAGGGATCATGTGACCATGGTATACTAATTAGATGTTTACATGATATGCTAATTAGATGATGTCACAGACTGTGGGTATATAAGAAGCTGCTCCACTCACTCACTAATCATTTTCAGCTTTGATTGTGCAGAAAAGTAAGTGGTGCTCAGCTCCTGTATTTTCACATTGGGACAGAGGGTTAAAGGGGAAATTAGTTATTATTTATATATTATGACATATTAAAGGGCATGTCCACCCTTCTTAAAAAATCAGAAAGTGCCCCAAATATTACTTACCTTCCCTCTTTCCTCTGCCGCACTGCCAGGCCCTCTGCTTGCGCGAAAATGCAAGCAGAGGGGCGGGACCGGCAGTCACGTCTGTGATTGGCTGAGCAGCAGCCAATCACGGATGTGGCTGCCGGGAGTTCAGTGCAGCGGAGGAAAGAGGGAAGGTAAGTAATATTTGGGGAATCTAAATCGGGAGGGAGAGGGAGGGGGAGAAGGGCTGCAGTACGCATGGAGGAGAGACAGAAGGCAGAGTCCTATATGGACTCTGCAGTACTCCTGGTGGGCGTTTGTTTTGACTTTAGGGGGGGATAGCAGAAGAACCAGATGGAGCTGGGATGTAAGGTAAGGATTAAACTACACTACATGGTGGAGCCAGTAGTGGGGGGATTATAGTTTTGGGGGTGGACATGCCCTTTAAGTTAACATTTACATTACAGCGGTTTTCATGATTACTGGAATGGAAAGCATACAAAATAGCTTTTCTGTGACTCCTTACTATATAATAGCCTAAAATATAAAATACTCCCTGTCAATATTCATATTTAAATAAACCTTGTGAGTGATGTTGTTTGTCATTTTTACATCCGACATTGTGGTGAGTGGATATTTAGTATTTACCTATCATGACATCATCACAATGACATCACTCACAAACCTACACATATTTACATTATGCATTATAAAAAAACACTGGACTTGCCCTTGTGTGAGTGATGTGATTGTGAGTAAAGAATATTTGTTTTATCTTTTTAGTGAAAATGAGCTCTTCTGACAAGAAGCAGGTAAAGTTGCCATTCCATGACATATATAGATATATGGATATAGAATAGTGATAGTCTAAGAACGAGACCATTTATTGTTAATAGGAATTATAGTTCATATTTGCCCCACTATGTTAGAAATCCTTTTAAACCCAGTAGGATTGTTCCTGTTAGTACAACAGAGCTGCAGAGAAACTTTCTATTCCCCATATTCCCTCCTCTGGGTTACATTATGGGGCCTATTTATTGGCAGCGTTGTGGTAGAATAATAATGATAATATAATATGACTCCATGTTAATCCGGTAGCAGTGACTATGCTTTGATTTCCTGAGCTTTGTGTTTTATTTATTATTAAATCTTTTAAAATTATTTTTAGATGTTTACCAATCCGAAACGTGTTACACCTGAAAATCAAGGTGCGGAGGCTATGGATGAAAAGCGTTGCTCCGACCACCAGCTCTCAGCCCTACTTGATAATCTTCCTAAACTAGATACATTAAAGGTAAACTTCTCACACTGAATAAAAGATTGGTACCATAAATGACCAGAGAATCCTCCCTCCCTATAGTCTAATAGCTCTTTGTACCCAACTCAAATGAATGAAATGAGGATTAAGGTTCGTACACACGTGCGATCGTGGGTCCCGAAATGGGCGTTTGTTTGGGGATCGTTGCCCGACCGACCTGGCGGATCTCCGAACAAACGTCCGTACGAAACTTAAGACTGAATACACAATGACACTATTTATTTAGAGGGAAGGTAGGGGGTGGCCTGTTCCACACCTGTGATGGGCTCCTAGAATAATGACCCTGTTGCCCCACATGGTGAGATTCTTACCATTTATGAGCCTTTAAGAGAACCGGGCAGCATGGGAATTCCCTAACGTCTCCCCTAGTTTATTAAAATGGATTTTCCTTGTCCATGTTCTAAATATTAACATGGAATCTCTCTTTAATTTTCCAGTCCCCTAAAGGTATTCTGACCCTTCAGAAACAACTCGGAAGAGGCGCCTTTGGCAAAGTCTACCATGTAAGTTATTATTGGGTATCTCTATAGTTGGGTGTACAGTTTCTCTTACATGTTCTTATTGGGTAATACAGACTGAGCATGTCTGTCCCATTGGGAGAGGGGGTAAGTGG
This sequence comes from Hymenochirus boettgeri, assembly GCA_019447015.1. NCBI lineage: Eukaryota > Metazoa > Chordata > Amphibia > Anura > Pipidae > Hymenochirus > Hymenochirus boettgeri. Next base: position 41,148 of record JAACNH010001018.1, on the reverse strand, counting down.
GATATGGTGATAAAGATTTTATTTTATCTTTAGTTAAGGATTATATTATGTTAATCAGTGGTTTCTGGGCTATAAAGCTAAACACAGTCAGGGAGATTCAATAAAAGATCTTTTCGTTTAAAATGGTGCTAATTTTGACCCAACCAATCAGAACCTATGTAACATTTGAAAGCTAACATTTGATTGGTTGGGGCAAAATTAGCACCATTATAAACGATAAGAACTTTTATTGAATAATCCCCAGTGTATTTTACCATTCTTTTTCTTTAAATTTACTCCAAATGTCTTTATCTGCATTACAGGGACACGATGTGGAGAAAGGCGAAGTGGCCATTAAAGTAATTAAATTCACACAACAGGTAACGTATCTTTCTTCATCTTTTGACATTAAAACATTCATTGGTAAAGGGTATTTTGGATGCTTTGTATAAACATTGTCTTTTTCTGTATTAGGGTGAAATATTTGTGATCAGGGAGATAAAGATAATGGAATACCTTTCAGGCCATGGAAATGTCATCCAATTCCATGGGGCTTATTATAAAAGAGCACCCCATCCAGGAGAAGTCGACGAGATCTGGGTAAGACATTGTTTCTATAACGCCGTGTTATAACACCGCGCTTTATCACAGGGACAATACAATTAGCCATAGCTAATTCCATATTCCATGTTCTTATTCTCCCTTCAACTCTTTCTATTCCAGATTTCCATGGAATATTGTAATGGTGGAACCGTAGCAGATCTCATTCATAAATGTAGAACTAAACAGAAGCCTTTTCCAGAATCCTGGATTTCCTACCTGTGCCAGGAGATCTTACAGGTAAGACTTATTTAACCCTTCACAACCCTTCCACAAACATATTTATAGAGACACTTTACAGTCACATCGTTGGCGGCCATTTTGAAGCTGCGGTAACAGACTTTACCAATTATAAATATGTCCCATTACACTGGGAGTTTCTGTCACTGACATTCTATTCCCTAATGAATCTCTGCAGGGTCTGGTCTATCTACATGAGCGAAGAATTATCCACAGGGACCTAAAGGGGTCTAATATCATGTTGACGGAGGAGGCGAACGTTAAAATAAGTAAGTGAGGGTAAATATAGACAGTTTTATTTATTCAATGTCCCAGGCCATTTGTTGATCATTTGTACAATGTGTCATTTCAGTCGACTTCGGATGTAGCAGAATGATGGTCGGTGAAAGAAGCTTGGACTGTAAGGTAGGTTTTACCTGCTATACAGCGGGGTAATTACGTAGCATTTGATACAAATGGGGCAGGGCCATTTTTAGGCATAGGCCACTAGGTAAAGAACTAGGGCGTCTATGTTGAACCAGGGCCCAGTGTTCTCTCTACCATCTCCCTGTCGGCTTTTACTTGCTGTGTTAGATCTGCTCTCCTTGTTCTGCTGCTGTAATGTGTAACATTGTATCTAGTACAGAGCCTGAACTCAGCTCCCTCTACTTGGATTCAATGTTCCCAATGAACTGAAGGTGAAGGAAGGAGGGGGGAGGATGAGCTCAGCTAATAGTACTGAGGAGAACAGTTCTAAAGGGCAAGTAAAAGCTGCTGCAGACTTTATAACAGTGGCCCTGTGACTAGCAGCCATGAGATCCCTATCCCTGCCTCTTTCTTCCTTCCTTCCACCCAACTCTTCAATTAGAACTAAAGCTGGGTACACACACTAGCAATAAATTCCCGATACTGTCGGATCAGACGGTATCGGGGCTTTATGGGCACTGTGTGTGGTTGCTTTCTCTGAGTGCATGGCCTGCCGAATGTTTGGGTTGGCACTCTAGGCCAACTAGGGGCATCTAGGGCACTAAGATGGCTAGAAATGGCTCTGCATGGGGGTCACATGTCGTGCGATTCCTTTTATAGGCCCCGCCTCTTAATCGCCACTCACTATTCCCACCATGCACCAGTCATTTCCTCTGGGACACACATCAACCTTCCCCTAATACTAATCATTCATTGGTTTCACTTTTTTCAGGAGGATATCCGCAGATTCAGGTTACTTGCCCGTCAAATGACTATAGACAGTTCCGGTAAGTTAAAGCCAGTGAAATAGTAACGTACCTACAACAAAACTATATTTAGTCGATCAAAATATACATTTAGTCAACAAAAAGCAACCGTAACACCAAAGTATATATTTCAATGACCAAAATCTATTTTGGTAAACAAAATGAACCGTGGGTTGAAATAGAATATTTTTTGTATACAAAAAGTGATAAAGAGTAACATTATGTTAGCACAAAGAAAATTTGGTAGACCAAATAAATCTTGTAGCGCAAGTGTATGTTTTTAATACACAAAATAAACTAAGGAAAAACAGGCATACAGGCATGTCTTTAAAAAGCAGTTTTGTGCACCAAGAATTATGTTTGGTAATGGTAAATGGCAAGTTTTTAATCTTTGTTTAAAAAATATAAACTGGTAAATTGTTTGCTTTCCCTTGAATCCCTTCAGAAAAATGTGTCACTTAATGACTCTCTTACCAGGGGTGTCCCTAGAGTTTTTGGCACCTGAAAATATTTTTGAATGCCGCCCCTAGATTGAGCGGCGCGTTTAGCGCGCCGCCGCGGCAAAGTGGGCGTGGCTTAGTGTGTGGGCGTGGCTTAGTGTGTGGGTGTGGCTTGGTGTGTGGGCGTGGCAAATTTCATAATTTTTTCCCCCAAAATGGTTATTTATACGCTTCTCTATTTTTAGAAAACACTAAAAACAGTTGGTGCAACTGGTACATTACATTAGAAAGCCCACTTTCTAATGTAAAAAGATGTTGGCCAAAAGATTTGTAAGCCCTGCTGCTACCACTCAAGGTATACTCTTCAGCAGGGCCCTAACTATTATCTAGATTATATATTTTATTATAGATTATATATAATTATATAGATTATTTATTATCTCTGCTATCTATCTATATAGTATCTATCTATCTCTGCTATCTATCTATCTTTCTATCTGTCTGTCTATCTATCTATCTGTATTTATCTATCTATCTATCACTCTGATATTATCTTTCTATATATCTATCTGTGTATCTCTGATATTTATTCTATCTATCTATCTATCTACTATCTATCTATCTCTCTCTATATTTATCTTTCTATCTATCTATATATCTATCTTGATATTTATCTATCTATCGTCTCTGATATTTATCTATCTATCTATCTATCTATATATCTATCTCTGAATTTATCTATCTGCCTATCTATCTATATTATCTATCTATCTTCTCTGATATCTATCTATCTATATTATCTATCTATCTCTTCTATCTGTCTATCTCTCTCCGCTATCTATCTATCTCTATTATCTATCTATCTATCTCTGCTATCTAATCTATCTATCTCTGCTATCCATCTATCTCTGTATCCATCTATCTCTGCTATCCATCTATCTTGCTATCATCTATCTTGCTATCCATCTATCTCACTACTATCTATCTTGCTATCTATTATATTATCTATCTATCTCTTCTATCTGTCTATTCTCTCCGCTATCTATCTATCTCTATATATCTATCTATCTATCATCTATCATCTATCTTATCTATCTATCTATCTCTGATATCTATCTATATTATCTATCTATCTCTTCTATCTGTCTATTCTCTCCGCTATCTATCTATCTCTATTA
>JAACNH010001018.1:0-35000 GCA_019447015.1 Hymenochirus boettgeri | reverse complement strand
TCTGCTATCCATCCATCTATGTATCTATGTATCTATGTATCTATCTATGTATCTATCTATCTATGTATCTATCTATCTATCTATCTATCTATCTATCTATCTATCTATCTATCTCTGCTATCTATCTCTTCTATCTATCTATCTATCTATCTATCTATCTATCTCTATTATCTATCTGTCTATCTATCTCTAGTAGCTATCTATCTCTATAAGCTATCTCTCTCTATTAGCTATCTATCTATATATCTATCTATCTCTGCTATCTATCTATCTACTATCTATATATAACACAACACACACTTCAGTGTCTAATGTCCAGACACAATACTAAAACATGATTAGAAGTCAGCAGAATCTCAGAACAGGATCTTCTTGACTGCACAATGAATCAAATTGCTCTTTTTCACATGGATAACTAAAGAACACTACTTGCTCCTCATATGAGTTATGATGTGCAGAAGTTTAATAATTACTTTTGTGTCCATAACATACCTAGTGGCACTACCCCCTGTCCCACACATCAAATAGCACTTGTGACCCCCTTATATTGTTTGTAAAGAGGCCTGCATTCTTGGTGAAACTTTTTTCAGGAGTTTGAGCTAAAAAAAAAACACACACACCAACACACACACACAGTGGCGGACCAAACGCATGTAATAGCCTCATTTAGTAATCAGCTCACTTCCTTATCCAGCACAGCTAAGGCCACACCCCCAAAACGAATAGAACTTCTAGAGACTGCTGCAAAGGTAGGGAATGGAATTTTTCAAAAGAAAGGCAGGAAAAGCTTCTGGGGATGGGTATCTACCTTATATGAAAAATTTTTTTTTGGATTTTGGTGAATAGCATAACCCTTTAAAACAGCTGATCGTGGTAACTTAGTGCCAATAGTCCTGGATTTAGGTTGCAGTCCCACTTACTTAATATCCGAGATCTCCGAACAGTGCCTGACTGAAATGGTCCTTATAAACAGTCTGGATCATCCGGATCGGAAAAGTAAGTGGAAACTTTAACTTGCGCAAGACACAGTGTCGGCACTACTTCCACTCCACTTCACTTCCTGCTTCCTCAATGCGTACCAAGTCTCTCTCTACATGCGCACGCACGCTTAGGGAGCCGGAGTAGAAAAAACTATTGAGAAGCAAGCCGAAGCGCCTGTGTCAGCGCGTGCGCTATTTGCAGAGTTCCTCCCACGGTGCTGAATTGGAAGGAGAAAGAGAGCCGGTTATTAAGTTGCCAGAGAGTAGTCTGAATCTTCCAGACAGTAATCGCTATCAGCCAACAGCACAGTAAGTTTTCAGTTGAGCACAGCTGCAGCTCTGCTTGTCACTGTGACAGGCTGCACAGCCTGTAGCTGGAAATCTAGTGAAACTTTCACTAATTTTAATAAAGTTTACCAGTCTAAACGAGTGGCAGGAAAGTCAGTAATTGATCTATTGCAGTGAATAAGCCTGCAAGGGATCGGATGTTTACATTACAGATACCGTGTAGGATGGCACAAACACTGGACTGGGGCATTAAAATGGGTACAATTTTTATTATGGCTTTGGTTTTACTGTGGGGGGGAGGGGCAATCACTGTGGAAAACTTGTATTCAATCACTGAACAAACTTGTATATACCAATCACTGTAAACATCTTGTATATACCAATCACTGTGAAAACTTGATATCCAATCACTGGCGAGCAAACTTGTATATACCCAATCACGCGAGTCAAACTTTATATACCAATCACTGCGAGCAAACTTGTATATACAATCATGCGAGCAAACTTGTATATACAATCACTGCGAGCAAACTGTATATACCATCACTGCGAACAAACTTGTATATACCAATCATGCGAGCAAATTGTATTACCATACTGTGAGCAAACTTGTACTATCGCAATCACTGCGTAGCAAACTTGTATATACCAATCACTGCGATCAAACTTGTATATACCAATCACTGCGAGCAAACTTGATATACCAACACTGTGACAACTGTATATACCAATCACTGCGAGCAAACTTGTATATACCAATCACTGCGAGCAAACTTGTATATACCTATCACTGCCAGATAACTTGTATATATGAATCATTGTAAGCAAATTCGTATATACCAATCACTGCGGGCAAACTTTTATATACCAATAATTGCGGGCAAACTTGTATATACCAATCATTGCAAGCCAATTTGTATATACCAATCACTGTGGGCAAACTTGTATATTCCAATCACTGTGAGCAAACTTGTATATTCCAATCACTGGGAGTAAACTTGTATATACCAATCACTGCGGACAAATTTGTATATACCAATCACTGTGAACAAACTTGTATATACCAATCACTGCGAGCAAACTTGTATATTCCAATCACTGTGAGCAAGCTTGTATATACCAATTACTGTGCGCAAACTTATATGTACCAATCACTGTGCGGGCAAACTTGTATGTACCAATTACTTTGAGCAAACTTGTATATACCAGTCTCTGTGGAGCATCTTGTATATACCAATTATTTCAAACCAAACTGTATATACCAATCACTGTGAGCAAAATGTATATACCAATCAGCGAGCAAACTTGCATATACCAATCACTGCCATGCAAACTTGTATATACCGTATATACTCGGATTAAACCGAGGTTTCAGGCTTTAAAAAAAGCCTGAAAAGTTTACCTCGGTTTATACTCGAGTCAATCTTCCTCCTACCTTGTCCGCCGGCCGCGCGATCCGCATCCTCGGTGCGCATCCGGATGATGTCACTACCCGGCGCCTCTCACTTTGCGGTGCCAAGTAGTGACGTCATCCGGATGCACACCGAGGATGAGGAGCGAGCGGCAGCCGGACAAGGTAGGAGAAATATACCTAATACAGGGACACCAGGGCAACATCATAAGTGGCAAATACTTACAAATAAGATTAAAACCTTTTATTTGTGTCATAGTATGCACAAATAAAGGAGAATTTACCCCTATTTGCAAGGTATTGCCACTTAAGATGTTTGAAAACTACAACTCCCAGCAATAAAGCATGTGGCAAATACTAACCCCCTCGGTTTATACTCAAGTCAATATCTTTTTCTCCTTTTTTAGCTAAAACTAGGTACCTCGGTTTATACTCGGGACGGTTTATACTCGAGTATATACGGTACCAATCACTGCGAGCAAATTTGTATATACCAATCACTGCGAGCAAACTTAAATAAACAAATCACTGCGAGCAAACTTGTATATTCCAATCACTGTGAGCAAACTTGTATATACCAATCACTGCGGGCAAACTTGTATATTCCAATCGCTGCGAGCAAACTTGTATATACCAATCACTGTGAGCAAACGTGTATATTTCAATCATTGCAGGCAAACTTGTATATACCAATCACTGTGAGCAAACTTACATATACGTATCACTGCGAGCAAACTTGCATATACCAATCACTGCGTGCAAACTTGAATATACCAATCACTGTGTGCAAACTTGTATATACCAATCACTGCGAGCAAACATGTGTATACTAATCACTGCGAGCAAATTTGTATACCAAAAACTGTGAAACAAACTTGTTATAAACCAATCACTGCAGACAAACTTGTATATACCAATCAATGCGAGCAAACTTGTATTACCAATCACTGTGAACAAACTTTTATATACCAATCACTGCGACCAAACTTGTATTTACCTATCACTGCTAGATAACTGTATATATCAAACATTGTAAGCAAATTCGTATATACCAATCACTGCGGGCAAACTTTTATATACCAATAATTGCGGGCAAACTTCTATAAACCAATCACTGCAAGCCAATTGTATATACCAATCACTGTGGGCAAATGTGTATTCCAATCACTGTGAGCAAACTTGTATATTCCAATCACTGCGAGTAAACTTGTATATACCAATCACTGCGGACACATTTGTATATACCAATCACTGCGAGCAAACTTGTATATTTCAATCACTGTGAGCAAGCTTGTATATACCAATTACTGTGCGCAAACTTATATGTACCAATCACTGTGCGGGCAATCTTGTATGTACCAATTACTTTGAGCAAACTTGTATATACCAGTCTCTGTGAGCAATCTTGTATATACCAATTATTTCAAACCAAACTTGTATATACCAATCACTGTGAGCAAAATTGTATATACCAATCACTGCGAGCAAACTTGCATATACCAATCACTGCATGCAAACTTGTAATATACCGTATATACTCGAGTATAAACCGAGGTTTTCAGGCTTTAAAAAAAGCCTGAAAATTTTACCTCGGTTTATACTCGGGTCAACCTTCCTCCTACCTTGTCCGCCGGCCGCGCGATCCGCATCCTAGGTGCGCATCCGGATGATTCATACCCCCCGCGCCTCTCACTTTGCGGCCAAGTAGTGACATCATCCGGATGCGCACGAGGATGAGGAGCGAGCGGCAGCCAGACAAGGTAGGAGAAATATACCTAATACAGGAACACCAGGGCAACATCATAAGTGGCAAATACTTACAAATAAGAGTTGAAAACTACAACTACCAGCAATAAAGCATGTGGCAAATATTAACCCCCTCGGTTTATACTCGAGTTAATATTTTTTTCTCCTTTTTTAGCTAAAACTAGGTACCTCGGTTAATACTCGGGACGGTTTATACTCGAGTATATACGGTACGAATCACTGCGAGCAAATTTGTATATACCAATCACTGCAAGCACACTTTTATATTCCAATCACTGTGAGCAAACTTGTATATACCAATCACTGCGGGCAAACTTGTATATTCCAATCACTGTGAGCAAACTTGTATATACCAATCACTGTGAGCAAACGTGTATATTTCAATCATTGCAGGCAAACTTGTATATACCAATCACTGCGAGCAAACTTACATATACGTATCACTGCGAGCAAACTTGCATATACCAATCACTGCGTGCAAACTTGAATATACCAATCACTGTGTGCAAACTTGTATATACCAATCACTGCGAGAAAACTTGTATGTACCAATCACTGTGTGGGAAACTTGTATGTACCAATCACTGCGAGCAAACCTTTATATACCAATCACTGCGGCACAAACTTGTATTACCAATTACTTTGAGCAAACTTGTTTATATCCCATCAGGAAGCAAACTTGTATATACCAATCAGCGTTCTATCCGCTTTCTATATACCACTAACTGCAGACAATTTGTGATATACATCACTGCGTGCAATTGTGTAGTACCATCCTGCGAGCCAGCTTGTATAAACTGATCACTGCGAGCAAACTTGTATACACCAATCACTGTGAGCAAACGTGTATATACAAATCACAGTGCGCAAACTTGCATATACCAATCACTGCGTGCAAACTTGAATATACCAATCACTGTGTGCAAACTTGTATATACCAATCACTGCGAGAAAACTTGTATGTACCAATCACTGTGCGGGCAAACTTGTATGTACCAATCACTGCGAGCAAACTTGTATATACCAATCACTGCGGACAAACTTGTATATACCAATTACTTTGAGCAAACTTGTTTATACCAATCACTGTAAGCAAACTTGTATATACCAATCACTGCGAGCAAGCTTCTATATACCAATAACTGCAGACAAACTTGTATATACCAATCACTGCGTGCAAATTTGTATATACCAATCACTGCGAGCCAGCTTGTATAAACTGATCACTGCGAGCAAACTTGTATACACCAATCACTGTGAGCAAACGTGTATATACAAATCACAGTGCGCAAACTTGCATATACCAATCACTGCGTGCAAACTTGAATATACCAATCACTGTGTGCAAACTTGTATATACCAATCACTGCGAGAAAACTTGTATGTACCAATCACTGTGGACTAAGTGAAGGCGGTGAAGTTCGCATCAGCACGTAATACGGATGTTCGAGAACTTAAATAAGGAGGATTTTAGAGATTGTAATAAGGAGCTGTAGAGAACTTAATAAGGAGATGTTAGCGAACGCAATAAGGAGTGTTTAGAGAACTGTAAAGATTTAGAGAACTGTAATAATGAGATGTTCTGAGAATTTGTAATACGGAGCGTGTTTAAGACTGTAATACGCAGATGTTAGAGAACTGTAATAAGGAGATGTTAGAGAACTGTAATAAGGAGATGTTAGAGAACTGTAATAGGAGATGAACTAAGGCGATGTTAGAGAACGTAACTAAGGAGATGTTTAGAGAACTGTAATAGGAGGTGTCGAGAACTGTAATAAGTGTTAGGAACTTTAATAAGGAGATGTTAGAGCAATTGGGTACTAAGGAGGATGTTAGAGAACTGTAATAAAGCAGATGTTTAGAGAACTGTATAGTAGATGTTAGAGAACTGTACTAAGGAGATGTAGAGCACTGTATAGGAGATGTTAGGAGAACTGTAATAATGGATGTTAAGAACTGTAATAAGATGTTAGAGAAACTGTAAATAAGGAGAAGTTAGAGAAAAGGTACTAAGGAGATGTTAGAGAACTGTAATAAGGAGATGTTGGAGAACTGTAATAAGGAGATGTTAGAGAACTGTTAATAAGGAGATGTTAGAGAACTGTAATAAGGAGATGTTAAGAACTGTAAAAGGCGATTAGAGGAACTGTAATAGAACATTAGAGAACTGTAATAAGGATATGTTCGAGACAGTAATAAGGGATGTTAGAGAACTGTAATAAGGAGACTTAGAGAACTGTAAATAAGGAGATGTTTAGAGACTGTAATAAGGAGAATGTTTGAGAACTGTAATAAGGAGAAATGTAGGAAATTAATAATGAGACATAGAGAAATGTGATAATGAGAAGTTAAAGTAACACAATAAACGGTATTTGTAAAGTACATTCCATATGTTTCTTTATTTTACATGAGGGTGATAACGCTTATTTCCCACCTCCGCTGTGAATAATAGAACGCCCGGGGCAACTGGACTTACCTTAACCCAGCCCCGCCGATCCACTCGCAGCTCTGTCCGACTGACAGCCGCGCTGTCCCGACCAAAGCCCCTATCTCTACAAAAGAATGGAATGGACGACTCCAATGGAAGGCCTATTGGTCACGGCTAGAGATGTTCAAACTGTTGAGTTTCTTTTGGTTTTCGAATTTTGGAAATTAGTTTGAAAACGAACCCCCAATAGAATTCCCTATGGAGAAACACAAACTGGAAAGTTTTGTCCATTTTTGAGGGACAAATAGTAATAGTCCGGGTTTACTCTGTAAATGACACAGAGACCTGGGGAATGGTCTGGGGGACCTGGAATAGACCCAACACTTATTTTAAAAACAACTATCTTTTTTCCATCTGTTTTCCCACCTTCCACTTCCATTTTCCAGAGTTAACAACACCGATTCATTACTTTCGAGGTTATTTTCGCGGTTTCCGGTAATTGGGTATTTTCGATAATTTTTTTATTAAAACTTTTACTCAAATTTCGGAAATTCCGGGTTTCCATGAAATTGGGGAATTCCGAAAGTTTCATCGGGGCGTGGAAACCCCTCAGTTTGATTGGAACCGGGATCTATTCCGTGACCCCATTACCATCTCTAGTTCACGACCGGTTTAGATCACAATCAGCCCAAGCTTTACCACATTGCTTATCCATTTGTGCCGTTTCCCAAGCAGCGTGTAACATATACTGCCTGCTAGATAAGACAATCAGCCTGTACCATCTTATAGGTCTTGTATGGAGGGTCATTAATCGCGAGCAATGCTGGAAGCCAAATAAACGGTTCTTCAGTGCATAGTGAAAATGGGTTTACTCCATTGCGAGCCTTTAAAACACCAGCTATTTGCTGGCGTTAAAGTTTACGTCTTAAGAGCCGTTATCATCGGTTCGGTACATAGCTTGCGGTGGTTGGGGGGCGACACATCTTTTGGTATCGTCACACCCACCATTAGTTATGTCCTTAAATGTCACGTTAACCCTTAGCAAGCAACGTGGAAGTGCTTGCATGTAGTGGTCACGTTAACCCTATAGCACTGGAAGTGCAGTGCATGTTAGTGGGGTCCGTTAAACCCTATGGCACGTGGAAGTGCAAGTGCATGTATTGGGTCCGGTCCCTAGGCCTGCTACATGCCTGCACTTCCACTAGTGTCAAATCGGTCCGAAAACAACCCTAGTGGGGGCTTTCCCTAAGTGCAGGCAGTCCAAGTAATATAGCACTGAGAAGTGTTTTAATGTTTCTGGTGTAGCGTCTTAATGGAAGGTATTGAAGTAGACTTGGATTTAGGATAGGTACAAGTTGCTTGTAAGATGCTAATAAACCATTGCTGTGCTGATCTCAGAAAGGTAGGATAACAGTCTAGATTGTCAAGTATTATGTATGTCACCAGCGAAGCGCATAGAGGGAGAGAGTTTCCAAAGTGAGGGGCATCGAGGAGAAGAATGGTTGAAGGCGGGAGGCAGCGTGTTAGTTGGTGGTCTGTGGGAGAATATTTCCTTGTGAGGAGCGAAGGGCACAGCCTGGACCATAAGGGACCAAAAGAAAGATAATAGGAGGTGCAGTAGAGCGAGAGGATTAAAGGTTTACAAAAAATCAGGGATTGAATATGATTCTTTGGTGTTGATGGAAGCCACCCTAAGACTGAAGTGATCAGGGTGCGGTTCTCTTTTGGAGGAGATTGAGATGAATCCTGAGACTGACGAGTTTAAGATAGACGGGAGAGGAGAAGAGAGAGAGGCTGGGAAGTCCAAGCATTATAATGTTACAGTAGTCAAGGCGGGAGATTAATAAGGGATGGAGGAAGCATTTAGTAGTGGAGAGAGAGAGAGAAAAGGGTGATCTTGGCAATATTGGCGAAGGATAAAACGACAGGTCCTAGTGACATTGTTAATGTGATGATGGAATGAAAGAGCAGGGTCAAAGACATACAAGACAAGCGTGCAGATTCAAACTGGGTTTAATGACCATATTGCCAATATAGATGGAGAAGGGTGGACTAGGTCCCAGTTTGAGTAGGGGGAATGATTAAATTCCGTTTTGGAAGATTGGAGTTTAAGGCGGCGGTGCGCCATCCAGGAAGAGATAGAGAGCAGACATGTCAGAGATTTGGGGAATGACCTTCAGGGTTTGTGCGGGGTTGAACAAGTATAAATTTGGGTGTATTCATCAGCATATAAGTGATACTTAAAACCGAAAGAACTGATTATTTCCTCCAAGAGAGATGTGTAGAGGGAGAACATCGATGGTCCTAAACGAGCCCTTAGGAGACCCACACTAAGCGGTAACAGGAGCGGCCAGTCCTTATTAGCAAAATAGACAGTGAACAATCTGTTAAGAGATAAGAAGACAACCACGCGGCAGCTTGATTTCGGATGCCCAGGAAAGATAGAATCTGCATAAGAAGAGAGTGGTCCACTGTAGATCAAAGGCAGCCGAGAGGTCAAGGAGAATGAGGGACCGAGAACTGTCCTTTGACTTTGGCAGCTTGTAGGTCATTTAGACCTTTGCCAGAGGGCCGTTTTCAGTTGAATGACCCTGTCGGAATCCTGAATTGGGTAAACGGTCCCCAATAGTTATTAGCATGGAGGTAATTTAAGTAAGGTGTGTAGAAGACCAGAACGTTTCTAAGGTTTTTGAAGCAAACGGTAAAAGGGAGACAGGGCGTTAGTTTTGACAGACGGTAGGGTCCCAGAATGTTTTTAAGAAGAGGTTAGACACAACACGCATTTTTAAAGGCAAGCAGGAAAAAATCCCAGGGGAGGTCCAGGGAGGAATTACAGATGTGAGCGAGCTGGGGAAAGGATTTAGCGCAGTTCCTGAGTAGAAGGATGACAGTGATCAGGGTCACAGTGTAAGCTGTGAGGACAAACATAGAGGTTGAAGACTTCAGACTGGGGGACGGGTGAAAAGATTCCAGAACTGCAGGCGTGGAAGCAGAAGAAAGTGAGAGTTGTCCTGGTGTGTGGGAATTAGAGTGCGGATATCATCTCTTTTATTTCTTCTGCAATATTCCTGAGGAGCATTAATGGAATGAAGAGTGCCGAGAGAGGTGGCTGCAAAGAGAGTGTTAAATATGAAAAGGAGACCACCGTGGTTTATTTTTATTAATGTTTATAAGCGTGAATAAAGAAGGAGTGTTAGCTGCTGAAAGAGATGATTAAGACACGACCACATGATTTGTAATGGTTAAAGTCCGCCAGACTGCGTGACTTTTTCCATACAGTCGCTCAGCTGCACGAGTACAGCGGGCGTAGGAACTTGCCTTGGTAATCCTGAGACTTGAGCCAAGGACGGGGATTAGGCGGGGCGACGTTTTGTGGAGTTTTGTTAGGGGGCAAGGAGTCAATTCTGTGGATAAGATAGAGTAATTATAAGAATGTATTAGGGAATCAGGGTTAGAGGTCTCAGACATGAGGGCATTGAGGCCTAGAACTGAGGAGAGTAGAGAGAGCCGGATGGTCTATTGTAACGGGTGTTGGGAACAAGAAGTAGATGGCAGCGTCAGAGGAGAGGGGAGAGTAGGTGGTAGAGAAAGTAATTAGATTGTGATCAAGAGGTGGGAAGAAGTTACCTAACAAACTGAGAGACAGACAGAGTTTGGTAGTAAAGACCAATTCCGAGGGGTGACCATCTTATGGTGCTTAGTGTTGTGGTCCACTGCTAGAGGGGAAGGAGAAGTTAGGTGGGAAAACGAGAGGGCCAGGATTGCCTTAGGGTCGGTCAGTGTGACAATTGAAGTCACCTAGATATAGGCCGGACAGTCGGAGGAAGAAAGACAGTGCCAGGGGTCAAACTCTGTAAGTATAACCGGCGCTGGGCTGAGGGCAGAAGGGGTCCATGTGAATCTATCTAACTGGCTACGGTCGTGTTAGACCTTTCTTTTCCAAGTGGTGGAAAAGTTGGACAGCTGGACTTCAATGATGAAAAGCCACATATGGAGGAGAGAAACAAGTTTAAAGGCGGCAGATAGGGGGAAAAGAGAAGACCGACCCTCCACCGTGTTCCGAAGTAACCGAGGCGAATGAGAGAAAGATAGACCAACCATGCGTAATGGAAGCTTCGACCACAGTAATCAATGGTGGAGATCCAAGTCTCGTAAGAGCCAGGAGATGAAAAACAGAACAGGTCATGATAAAGGTGTGTTTGTTGAGCAAAGAGTGTGTGTTAAGGAGGCCCAGGACAAAGGTAGAAGCGAAGGTGAAGGTGAGTATAAAAAATTGTCCTTTTATGGGGCATGTGACTCCATGGCCAATGACAAAGCTGCGTCCGTGATTTTCCTTCTCTGATGCCTGTGCAAGCTTGTAAAAGCTCATAAGCACTCAGATGAGTGTGGACACCTGGAACTGGGAGACCAGCAAGGATCATAATTCTGGCAAAAGCATTAAGATATTGTGAAGCTTGTAGGATATTTTATAAAGTTCTTATCGTTAAAATGGTGCTAATTTTGCCCCCAACCAATCAGATCATCTTTGAACATTTGAAAGCTAACACTGATTGGTTGGGGCAAAAATTAGCCCCATTTGTAACTCTAGAGAACTTTTATTGATACCCTGTTGGTGTTTTGGTATCCCCTGTTTCAATATCTATTTGGTATGGTGTGTGTGAGAGTTCGAAGGGGGTAAGCATGGTACTGGTACACACGAACCGAGCCTGGGTACTTTAGATCAGCTTTATACTTGACATGAAAGGCCCTTGACTCACCTGTCCTAATTCCTGATGACTGTCTGCGATTTAGCCAATGGGAAAACAAGGCTATGTAAAAAGCAGGTTGTTCCCATTGGTGAAATCCAAACGTTAATAGGTTTCATTCTCTTTTAATGTAAAACTTGCAGACAAGCAGCAATGGAATCAGTTGTATTTGCCGTTCAATAAAAAACATTCAGGCTTATTTATAAGGATGGTGCAAAAAATCTTTCATTTGCCTCAACCCATCAGAATGTTCCTTTTTTACTGTTTCCACTACATTTAGAAAACGTGTTATTACATCTGATTGGCTGCTACACATAAGGAACATGGACACATATTTTTTTGCACCTCTTATTCCTTTATTAAGTAATGTCCCTTCCATATTGATTAGGTGCCCTTTTGCGGAGAAACGCGGTCAGGTTCGAAAGTGACAATGTGGGTTTACTTACGTATCGTTGGAAAAGGAAAGGCCCTACACGCCTGGATGGTGAAGGGAATTAATTTTCACTTCCTACTGGATTCACCTGCCGATTTAAATGGCCACTAACATACTACATACATACTAAATACATACAGATCTACATCCTACATGCATAACTAAATTACATCCAAATCTATATACAATACTACATACATACAATCCATACCAAGCACACTGTATACATGCATACATACCACCTTACATACATACACACTAAATAACTTACATACTACATACTACAACATACAAACAACAACTACACACCTACATACACATCCTACATACTTACATACATCTAGATACATAAGATACTACATGGTAATAGGTCAAGGAACTAAAACTAAGCATTTCTTGATGCGTTAAATCACCCGGAATGTTCTAGAAAAACGTCCTGGTTTTCCCTTGGAACTGTTTGATATTGACCTAATCTACTCTCCCCAGGGCCTCAATCAGAGACGGGGATCTCACTACTGCTGCGGTGGGACAATTGTGGGAGTCTCCTACTCATCTTGTGACCAGCCGCTCACATTTTGTGTTTGGATTCATCACAGAGAAGAACAGTTGGAAACTGCAAAAATGCAATTTGATAATATTCCAGTTAGAGATCCTTTACCATGTTTCCCAATGTTCTTCCCATCCATTCAATTATATCCACCATTCACGTTACCTGTTATTAACCCATGTCACTTTCCCAGTTATATCCACCCGTCACGTTACCTGTTATTAACCCGTGTCACTTTCCCAGTTATATCCCACCATTCCACGTTACCTGTTATTAACCCCTGTCACTTTTTCCCAGTTTATATCCAACCAGTCACGTTCCTGTTATTAACCCTTGTCACTTTCCCAGTTATATCCACCATTCACGTTACTGTTATTAAACCCTTGTCAACTTTCCCAGTTAATCCACCAGTCACATTACCTGTTTTAATTAACCCGTGTCCTTTCCCAGTTATATCCAACCATTCACGTTTAACCCTGTTATTACCCTTGTCACTTTCCCATTTATATCCCACTAGTCCGTTAATCCTGTTATTAACCCGTGTCACTTTCTCAGTTTATATCCACCATCCACGTTGTACCTGTTATTAACCCCTTGTCCACTTTCCCAGTTATATCCCACCAGTCACGTTTACCATGTTTATTACCCCCTGTCACTTTCCCATTTATATCCCCAGTCACGTTACCTTTTATTAACCCGTGTCACTATTCCAGTTTATATCCACCAGTCACTTACCTGTTATTAACCCTTTCACTTTGCCCAGTTATATCCACCAAGTCCCGTTACCTGTTATTACCCCTGTCACTTTCCAGTTATATCCAACCCAGTCACGTTACCTTTTATAACCCGTGGTCACTTTCCCTATTCCACCACGTCCACGTTTACCTGTTATTAATAACCCCTTGTCACTTTCCTTTTATATCCACTAGTCCACTACCTGTTTATTACCCTTTCATTCACTTTCCCAGTTATACGCCACAGTCAACGTTACCTTCTTATTAACCCATGTCACTTTCCCAGTTATAATATCCACCAGTCAACGTTACCTTTTATTAACCCCTGTCCACTTTCCCCAGTTATATCCACCAGTCCACGTTACCTTTTTATTAAAACCCATTTCACTTCCCAGTTATATCCACAATTTCACGTTACCTGTTTTTAACCCCTGTCCACGTTCCCAGTTATATCCACCAGTCCGTTTACCTTTTATTAACCCCTGTCACTTTCCCAGTTATACTCCACCTTCACTTACCTGTTATTAACCCGTGTCACTTTCCCCAGTATTATCCACCAGTTCTACGTTACCTGTTTTAACCCGTGTCCACTTTCCCAGTTTATAATCCCCATTCACGTACCTTTTATTACCCTGTCACTTTCCCGTTAATATCCACCATTTCACGTTACCATGTTTATTAACGCCCGTGTCACTTTCCCCCAGTTTATACCACCAGTCACGTTACCTTTTAATTAACCCCTGTCACTTTTCCCAGTATATCCACCCAGGCCACGTTTACCCTGTTATGAACCCTGTCACTTTTCCCAGTTATATCCCCATTCACGGTACCTGTTGTACAACCCGTGTTCATTTTCCCAGTTATATCCACCATTCCGTTACCTGTGTTATTTAACCCCCTGTCACTTTTCCCATTATATCCACAGTCACGTTTACCTTTTATTAACCCGTGTCATCTGTTCCCAGTTTTTATATCCACCAGTCACGTTACCTGTTATTAACCCCTTTCACTTTCCCAGTTATATCCACTAGTCACGTTTACCTGTTATTAACCCCTTTCACTTCCAGTTATATCCACTAGTCACGTTACCTTTTATTAACCCATGTCACTTTCCCAGTTATATCCACCAGTCACGTTACCTTTTATTAACCCCTGTCACTTTCCCGTTTATATCCACCATCACGTTACTTTTATAACCCATGGCACTTTCCAGTTGAATAATCCACAATGTCACTTACCCTGTTATTAACCCAACCCTCCTAGTCACTTTCCCAGTTATATCCACCAGTCACGTTACCTTTTTATTGAAACCCCTGTCACTATTCCCAGTTATATCCACCATTCACGTTACCTGTTATTAACCCGTCACTTTCCCCAGTTATATCCACCATTCACTTACCTTTTATTTAACCACCTGTCACTTTCCCAGTTCTATCCACCATTCCACGTTACCTGTTATTAACCCTGGTCACTTACTTTCCCAGTTTATCCCCATCACGTTACCATTTTTAACCCCGTCACTCACTTTCCCGTTTTATAATCCACCAGTCACGTTCCTGTTATTAACCCCTGCACTTTCCCAGTTATATCCACCAGTCCGTTACCTTTTATTACCCCTGTCAACTTCCCAGTTATATCCATCCACCTTCACGTTACCTGTTAGTAACAACCCGTGTCACTTTTCCAGTTATATCCACCAGTCCCCACGTTACCTTTTATTAACCCCTGTCACTTTCCCCGTTTATAATCCACCATTCACGTTACCTGTTTTTAACCCCTGTCACTTTCCCGAGTTATATCCACCAGTCACGTTACCCATTTTATTAACCCGTGTCAAACTTTCCCAGTTATTCCACCAGTCACGTTACCTTTTATTACCCGTGTCACTTTCCCAGTAATCCCCCCCCAATTCCACATTACGCTGTTATTAACCCCTGTCACTTTCCCAGTTATATCCACCAGTTCCACGTTACCTTTTAATTCACCCCTGTCACTTTCCACTTTCCCAGTTTATTCCACCATTCACGTTAGCCGTTATTAACCCCCTGTCACTTTCCAGTTATATCCACCAGTCACGTTTCCTTTTTATTACCCGTGTCACTTTTCCCCAGTTATATCCCCATTCATTCACGTTACTGTTATTAACCCTGTCACTTTCCCGTTATAATCCCCATTCACGTTTACTTTATTAACTTAACCCGTCAACTTTCACCAGTTATATCCACCAGTCACGTTACCTGTTATTAACCCGTGTCACTTTCCAGTTATATCCACCATTCACGTTAGCTGTTATTAACCCGTACCACTTTCC
The DNA here is from genome assembly GCA_019447015.1 of Hymenochirus boettgeri. NCBI lineage: Eukaryota > Metazoa > Chordata > Amphibia > Anura > Pipidae > Hymenochirus > Hymenochirus boettgeri. Next base: position 19,356 of record JAACNH010001018.1, on the reverse strand, counting down.
CAGTTATATCCAACAGTCACGTTACCTGTTATTAACCCGTGTCACTTTCCCAGTTATATCCACCAGTCATGTTACCTGTTATTAACCCCTGTCACTTTCCCAGTTTATATCCACCATTCACGTTACCTGTTAATTAACCCTGTCAACTCTTTCCCATTTATATCCCCCATTCATCACGTTACCTTTTAATAACCCCCTGTCACTTTCCAGTTTAAAATCCACCATTCCGTTACCTGTTTATTAAACCCCTGTCACTTTCCAGTTATCTCCAGATCCACCATTCCCGTTTACGCTTATTAACCCGGTTACTTTCCCAGTTATATCCAGCATTCACGTTCCGTGTTTATTAACCACTCACTTCCCAGATAGATCCACCATTTCCACGTTACCTTTATTAACCCATGTCCTTTCCCAGATATTCCCATTCCACGTTTACCCTTTTTTTTAAACCCCGTCACTTTCCCAGTTATATTCCACCAGTCACTTACCTTTTTTATTAACCATGTCACTTTCCCAGTTATATCCACCATTCCCGTTTACGTTAATTAACCCGTCACTTCCCAGTTATATCCACAATTCACGTTACCTGTTTATTAACGCCTCAACTTTTCCCAGATATATCCACCAATTCACGTACCTTATTAACCCCTGTCCTTTCCCAGATTTCCCGTTTAGCCACAATTCACGTTTACCTGTTATTAACCCCTGTCACTTTCCCAGTGTACTCCACCATTCACGTTACCTTTTATTAACCCGTGTCACTTTCAGTTATATCCACCATTCACGTTACCTGTTTTTAACCCCTGTCACTTTCCCAGTTATATATACCAACCATCACGTACCGATGTTATTAACCCCCTTCAACGTTCCCATTATATCCACCATTCTTGTCACCTGTTATTTAAACCCCTCACTTTCCCCAGATATATCCACCATTCTCACGGTTACCTGTTATTAACCCTGTCACTTTTCCCAGATTATATCACCATTCAACGTTACCGTGTTAATTAAACCCCCTGTCACTTTCCATTTTATATCCACCATTCACGTTACCTTTTTTTTAACCCATGTCACTTTCCAGTTATATACCTTCACGTTACCTTTAGTAACCCCTGTCCACTTTCACCCAGATATATCCACCATTCCCGTTACCTTGTTTTTAAAAACCCCTGTCACTTTCCCCGTTATATCACCAGTCCACTTTACCTGTTTATTAACCCATGTCCTTTCCCAGTTCTATCCACCATGCTCACGTTAACCCCTGTTATTAACCCATGTCCACTTTTCCCCCGGTTATATCCACTAGTCACGTTACCTGTTATTAACCCGTGTCACTTTCCCAGTTATTTCCACCAGTTATGTTACCTGTTATTAACCCGTGTCACTTTCCTGGTTATATCCACTAGTCACGTTACCTGTTATTAACCCCGATGTCACTTTCCCGGTTTTTATCCACTATTCACGTTACCCCCTGTTATTAACCCCATGTCACTTTCCCAGTTATATCCACAATTCACGTTACCTTTTATTAACCCATGTCACTTTCCCAGTTTTATATCCATCAGTCAGGTTTACCGTGTTATTAACCCGTATCACTTCAGTTTTTAATATCCACCCAGTTAACTTTACCTGTATTATCCCCTGTCACTTTTCCCAGTTTTATATCTACCAGTCCTTACCTGTTATTAACCCCTGTCACTTCCCATTATATCCACCATTCACGTTACCGTGTTATTAACCGTCACTTTCCCAGTTATATCCACAATTCACGTTACCATGTTATTACCCTGTCACGTTTTCCCAGATATATCCACCATTCACTTTACCCTTAACCCTGTTTTTAAACCTTAACCCCGGCCTTTCCCCGGTTTATCCACTAGTAACATTACCAGTTAGTAACCTGTGGTGTCCCTTTTCCCGTTATATCCACAATCACGTTACCTGTTTATTAACCCCTGTCACTTCTCCCAGATATATCCCCCGCATTCACGTTACCTGTTATTAACCCCTTCACTTTCCGCCCATTTATACCACCAGTCACGTTACCTTTTATTACCCCATTTCACTTTCCCCAGTATTATTCCACCACTCACGTTACCTGTTATTAACCCCTGTCACTTTTCCCAGTTATATCCATCCACCATTCCACGTTCCTTTTTTAACCCCTGTCACTTTCCCAGTTATATCCAATCCACCAGTCCACGTTACCTGTTATTACCATGTCACTTTCCCAGTTTATATCCACCTCACGTTACCTGTTATAACCCATGTCACGTTTCCCGGTGTTATATCCACTAGTCACGTTACCTGTTATTACCCTGTCATTTCCCCAGTTCTTTTCCACCGTTCTGTTACATGTTTATTAACCCGTGGGTCCACTTTCTTGTTATAATCCACTATCCACTAGTCACCGTTACTGTTATTACCCGTGGTCACATTTTCCCGGTTATATCCATATTTCACGTTACTGTTCTTAACCCATGTTCACTTTTCCCAGTTTCATCCACAATTCAACGTTACCTGTTTATTAACCCCTGTCCCACTTTCCCAGTTATATTCCACCAGTCAGGTTACCTGTTATTAACCCCCGTAACACTTTTCCAGGTTATATCCACCAGTCACGTTACTGTTATTATCCCCTGTCACTTTCCCCAGTTTATACTCCAGTCACTTTACCTGTTATTAACCCCTGTCACTCTTCCCAGTTATATCCACCATTCACGTTTACCTGTTTTAACGACTCCTCACTTTCCGCCGTTGTTATCCACCATTCCACAACGTTCACCCTGTTTATTTTACCCATGTCACTTTCCCCAGATATTATCCACCTTCACGTTACCTGTTTTTTAAAAACCCCGTCACTTTCCAGTTATTATTCACCAGTCACGTTACCTTGTTATTAACCCATGTTTTCGTTTTCCCCAGTTATATCCCCATCCCCACCATTCCGTTACGTTATTAACCCGTCACTTTCCAGTTATCTCCCACATTCACGTTACCTTTATTAAATTCCTGTCACTTTCCCAGATATATCCACCATTCAACCCACGTTACCTGTTTTTAACCCCTGTCCTTTCCCAGTTATATCCCCCAGTCCCCACGTTACCTTTATTAACCCATGTCAACTTTCCCAGCTCTATCCAACCGTCACTGTTTACCTGTTATTAACCCATGTCCAACTTTCCCAGTTTTAACCACCAGTCATGTTACTGTATTACCCGTGTCACTTTCCCCAGTTTATATCCACCAGTCATTTTACCTTTTATTAACCCCTGTCAATTTTCCGTTTATATCCCACCAGTGAACGTTAATTGTTATTAACCCTGTCACTGTTCCCATTGTTATATCCACTAGTCACGTTACCTTTTATTAAACCCGTGCCACTTTCACTCCCTGTTATAATCCACCATTCACGTTTACCTGTTTTTTAACTCGTGTCACTTTCCTCCCAGTTATATCCCACCATTCACGTTACCTGTTATTAACCCATGTCACTTTCCCAGTTATAGCCACATTTTCAACGTTACCTGTTATTACCCTGTCACTTTTCCCGTTATATCCCACCAGTCAGTTACATGTTATTAACCCGTATCACTTTCCAGGTTATATCCCACCATTCACGTTACCTGTTTATTTCCCCTGCACTTTCCCAGTTATATCTTCCAGTCGACGTTACCTGTTTTATTACCCCCTCTTCACTTCCAGTTTATATCCACCATTCCACGTTACCTGTTTTATTAACCCGTCACTTTCCTCCGTTTATACCACAATTTCACGTTACTGTTATTAACCCCTCTCACGTTTCCTCAGATAATCCACCATTCACGTTACTGTTTTTTAACCCCGGTCCCCCCCACTTTCCGGTTTATTCCACTAGTAACATTACCGAGTTTTAACCTGTGTCACTTTCCCCCCAGTTATATCCACAATTCACGTTACCTGTTATTAACCCGTGACACTTTCCCAGTTATATCCACCATTCACGTTACCTGTTATTAACAAGTGTACCGGTTATATCCACCAGTCATGTTACCTGTATAACCCATTCACTTTCCTCCCCGGGTTATATCCACTAGTCACGTTACCTGTTATTAACCCATGTCACTTTCCCAGTTATATCCACCAGTCACGTTACCTAGTATCAACCCGTGTCACTTTCCCGGTTATATCTACCATTCACATTACCTATTATTAAACAACCCGTCCACTTTCCCGGTTATATCCACCATTCACGTACTGTTATTAACCCGTGTCACTTTCCCGGTTATATCCACCATTCACGTTACCTATTATTAACCCGTGTCACTTTCCCAGTTATATCCACCATTCACGTTACCTGTTATTAACCCGTGTCACTTTTCCAGTTATATCCACAATCACGTTTAGCCTGTTATTAACCCGTCACTTTCCCATTTAGATCCCACCATTCCATTTAACGTTATTAAACCCTGTGCACTTTCCCAGGTTTTATATCCACCATTCCGTTACCTTTGTTATTACCCGTGTCCACTTGCCCATTATATCCACCATTCACGTTCGTTTTATTAACCCGTCACTTTCCCAGTTATATCCACCATTCACGTTACCTGTTATTACCCCCTGTCCCACTTTCCCAATATATCCACCATTCACGTTACCTGTTATTTACCCATGTCACTTTCCCCCAGATATATCCACCATTCACGTTACCTGTTTTTTTAACCCCTGTCACTTTCCCCCCAGTTATATTCACCAGTCACGTTACCTGTTATTAACCCATGTCGTTTTCCCATGTTTTCCACCCATTCACGTTACGTATTAACCCGTCCCTTTCCCTCCCAGTTATATCCACAATTCACGTTACTGTTATTAATTCTGTCACTTTCCCAGGATACATATCCACCATTCACGTTACCTGTTTTTTAACCCCTGTCCACTTTCCCAGTATATCCACATTCACGTTACCTGGTTTATTAACCATTGTTCACTTTCCCAGCTTAGCTCCACCCTGTCCTGTTTTTACCTGTTATTAACCCATGTCACGTTCTTCCCAGTTTTAAATCCACCATCCATTTACCTGGTATTAAACCCGTGTCGCTCGTTCCCCAGTTTATATCCACTAGTCCCGTTACCCTGTTTATAACCCGTGCCACCTTTCCCTAGTTATTCCCACCCTTCACGTTACCTGTTTTTTTAACTCCGTGTCACTTTCCCAGTTTATAATATCCAACCATTCACGTTACCTGTTATTAAACCCATGTCCTTTTCCCAGTATAGCCACCATCACGTTACCACCGTTTTATTAACCCCCGCGTCACTTCCCAGTTATATCCACCATATCCGTTACCTGTTATTACCTGTGTCCCCGGTTATATCCACTTCACCTTACCCTTTAATTCCCGCGCGTCACTTGCTCCCAGTTATATCCACCCAACCAGTCACGTTACCCATGTTTTTATTAACCCGTGTCACTTCCCATTAGAGCCACCATTTACGTTACCTGTTATTAACCCCTGTCACTTTCCTGGTTATATCCACCATTCACGTTACCTGTTATTACCCATGTCATCTTTACCATTTTATATCCACCATTCACGTTACCTGTTATTAACCGTGTCCCGGTTATATCCACCAGTCATGTTACCTGTTATTACCCTTGTCACTTTCCCTGTTTATATCCACTAGTCCATGTTACCTGTTATAACCCTTGTCACTTTCCCAGTTTTTATATCCCCAGTCGATGTACCTGTATTAACCCGTTGTCCCAACTTTCCCATTTATACTCCCACCATTCACGTTACCTGTTTAACCCGTGTCACTTTCCCAAGTTAAAATCCACCATTCCACGTTACCACCTGTTTTTTTACCCGTGTCACTTTCCCAGTTATATCCCCAATCCGTTCCTTTTTATTAACCCATGTAATTTTTCCAGTTATATCCACCATTTATGTTTACTGTTTACTAACCCATCACTTTCCCAGTTATAATCCACCACCAGTCACTTTACCCCTGTTATTAACCCGTGTTACTTTCCCAGTTATATGTATGTATGTAGCTATAAATGTTTTTTTATATCAGTGCCTCTTTGGGATGCGCGCTGTACAATAGATAGAAATACAAAATTCATACAAGGGGGATAAATAATAAGAATACATAAATAAATATGTGCAAGCATTAAATAAATATTTATTTATTGCTGAATACGTTTTCAATGTTTGTCTTGTCCTTAGTTAATAACTGGTGTGTTCCCCCCAGGTGCAGGGGGTCATTAGAGCAAAGCTGGATCAATTTAACAATTCTTATATAATATATTTTTTTGTATTAGTTTTCTTGTGTTTTTCTCTATAAAATAATTGTTTTTGACCTGGCGGTTTACAGTAATCTGGGCGTCTTTTGCTCTTCCCTATTTTCTATATAACTCCGAGTATAAGTCTATCTGAGTATAAGCAGAGGTACCTATTTTTACCTGAAGAATTAGTAAAAAAACGCATTGACTCGAGTATAAGCGAGGGTGTAGAAATTAATCACCACTACTTGCCTTCTGATTTAGTATTGTTTTTGTGGCTTAAGTTTAATGGACAGCAAATTCCCTGCATTAAATCCCATACAGTTAATAGCCAAATCTATTACCTGTACACCCAATTCCTTGGCACCAGCACACAGATGTTTGGAAACTACAACTCCCAGCATGCTTGTGATTGCGGGAATCGTAATTCCTAAACATGTGGGGAGTGGCAAATGTTTGTTCAATAAACTTTTAATTAAGCTTTTACCGTCCATTTTACAATTCTCCTGAACCCCATATAGTAAAGGGCACTCGGACACCCCCCCATATGTAAGGGCACTCTGGACCCATAGTTAAAAAGATGTATAAACCTGAAAGTTGTAGTTTTCAAGCTGTCATTGCATTGAACTAACAGCCATTTTGCCCCAAACCGAGAAGACCCATCAATTTACAGACATCCATATGAGCAGTGGACCGTTCTGAGTGAGTCCCAACCAGCTTGAACCAAAGAACACAGCGCCAGCCTACTGGGTTACTATCCCCGCAACTGCAGCATTTGGATCTAAAAATAGGAACTTGACCGCGATTATAAGCCTGAGGATGGTTTTTCAGCTAATTTTAAAGCCTGAAAATCTCGACTTATATCCGAGTATATACGGTAGTTTGTCACTTTACTATTCACATGGTCTATTAAATGTATGGTGCATTATCCTCCTGTTTATTTATGGTACGGAATACAGTGGGCACGCTGCTGTACATTTGGATAGCACTGTAGTTAGAAGCAGGGATCCCTGGAAGTCATTTTATATAGTGTCACTTGTCTGGAGACCACAGTTCCCCTTTAAGAAAACTACGACATACTACAGATGGTCACTATATGACACCATTCATTATTTTTTGTTTACATTTTATTTAGGTTCAAACAAAGTTTTCCAATACCAAACATTATAAATACATACAAACCCCCTCCCATGTATGCATCCAGATCTAAAAATGATTCCCTATACCTTGGCCGTTAAATTACGACCATGATCCAGTACGGATTGGCATTTCTAGTGGTTTCAGAGGTGTTTCTAGGAATGCCCCGGGTACGTGTCAAAACAGCATTGTACATGGCAAGACAGTTGGTGTTGACCCCCCCCCCCACTCTATCCCTCTTGGTTTTCTTTATTTTCACATAAATGCCTCCTTGACACCTCTTTACCTTTTTGGGTTCAAAAAAAAAAACGTTTCCTTTTCCCATGTGTTAACTACAATCTTCAAAGGTGGGTGTCCTTTATTCCTTAAGATGCAGGTACACTGCTGAGGTCCTAGACCTAGGAATTGCTTTTTTGGCTGGGCCATACGTTGATGCATTTGTTTTGGCTCCACCCATACAAATCAGAGCATTCTTCTTCATGCACTGGCCATTAAAAAACTTTTAAAAAGAATGGATGTCACTCTTCACTGCACTGCATATATGATGTCCACTCTCTACCTCTGCACTGCGTATAATGATGTCCACCTCTGTCCTGCATATATGATTGACTCGCACTTCGCATATGAATGTTCACTCTCACTGCACTGCGTATATGAGTCACTCTTTCACTGCTGTATGATGTCACTCATTCACTGCACTGCGTATATGATGTCACTTTCTTGTGGTTTCGGTATTGGGTCTTTCGGATGTACCAATTGCATGCCTCGTGTGTTGTTCGTTTAAAGCAGACAGGCTTCGGTGTTTTTTTTGAAAAACTCTTCCTAATTTCTCTGCAGACCCCTGCTACATATGGGATGACCATGTTCTTCCCCTGTCTTGCTTTTCCCTTTCATTGTTGGTATTCGTGTTTCTTTCCCTTCCTTCTGCTTCTTTTGACAAAGGCCCTATCCTGGATATCCACCGTTTTGAAGGGCTCCTCTGAGCTGTTTCATTTCTTTAGCATTCGCCTCTGTTCTAGTGGACGACATTGTAACTACCGGTTCACTATCAAGTATTTTACAATATCAGAAAATTGACGATACGTCTTCTTTCTTATAAATACGGTCACTGTCCCATCACCACTCTCAGCAGCTCGTGCATTTTTTACGACATCACTCACTACATGTGCTGTCTGAATATGTTTGCTAATCCCACCACACCTCGTCAGCCCCCCAGTTTACAGACACTGCAAATCTTAGACTCCGTTTTCCCACTCACACATTCATCCCTCCCGTGCCTTGATATATTCAAGTTTACCCACTGTGATTGACCGGTTCGGGGTGTGGCAAAATCGAGGCTAGGTGAGCCCTTATGGTCTACCTGTTGGAGATCCCCTACGCACTGGTCCCACATGCATGCCCTGTAACGACCACACACGGCTGTCCACACTGTCATCAGTGTCTCAGACATTTATTTGTCTTCAGATGTCACACGCGTTGTCTCTCCTCATTCTACTACACAACTACAGACACACAGATGGACTATAGACACAAATCATTAGTTTGGTAACATTTATTTAGGTTAATTCAAAGATTCCAATACAAAACATTATAAAATACTCCAAACCCCATGTAATGTACCCATAGTAAGGACCTGCAGGATTCTGTCCCTGCGTTTGTGTTATGCCAGGTAAATCATGTTTATTTGAAGTATCCTCCAACCATGGTTCCCTAGTTGCTCTGTGGCCCTCCATAGCATCCTCTATGGCTACCTTTAGATCCCTACGGCACTGTCCCCCCATGCAATGCACTGTCTACACACACACCCTGACACACACCCTGTCCCCCACCCTGTATCAGTGTCTCATACTTGTATTGTCTTCAGATGTCCCGACTCGTTGTCTCTCCCAATTCTCTCTAACACGAGGTCCCAAGATGTGACATCCGTCCCGTATCCTAATCCTCTCTCTAACATTCGGGTCCCAGATTTGACTCCGTCCGTCGTCTAATCCTCTCTCTCACGCGGTTCCCAGATGTACATCCGTCCGTATTCTATCATCTCTCTCACACGCGGACTCCCAAGATGTGACAAATCCGTCCCGTAGTCTAATCCTCTCTACTAACAACTTGGTCCCCAGATGTGACATCCGTCCCGTAGTCCTAATTCTCTCTCTAACAGACACGCGGTCCCAGATGTGTACGTCCGTCCCTTAGTCTAATCCTCTCTCTAACACGCGGTCCCAGATGTGACCGCCGTCCCGTATTCTAATCCTCTCTCTAACACGCGGTCCCAGATGTGAACGTCGTCCCGTAGTCTTCCATTCTCTCTCTTACACGCAGTCCTCCTTTCTAAGAAGAAGGATATTACAGACATGTAACATTGAAGGAACATTATTTTAAATACACAGCTGGTGTCAATACATCACTTGCTTTTCTATTGGTGCAACCCACAGAAGGTCATTTTAATGGGAAAACTATTTCAATACAAAACACAATCCTCTGCTTTACCTTCCAGTCCTTTATATATGATTTGATTCTCCTTCCTGATGGTCCTCATATTCCTGGTGATAGGTAATGAATTGGTGCTGTAGGAGCTGCTTGGCGGTGATTTTGGTCTTGATAGTCATCAATTACAAAATCTCTAAATTCTCTGCCCTGGATAGTTAATTTAAGCAGAATGGGATTTAATTATGATGGGCAAGACGCTACTGACACGATCGGCCAATCAAAAGCCCCCACTGTGTGTACAGACTGGGGGAAAGATACGGCAAAAGGGAATCGTAATGGGAGAGTCACTTTACATTATCCTTGACTGGGAATCCCTTCAGTTCATCCGTCATTCCTAAAAGAGAAAATCCATTGAACATGTATATAATTCCGACGTCCTGGCAGTCCAGGGTCTGTATATTGTATTTCCTGGATTGTGTACTCCCTTATACCTATTCTTTCCATTAACTTTACAAATGGTTAATTAGTTTATGTCAGACTGGTAACATGGGGGAATAATAACAGACTGGATCCAGGTACTAAGGGTGCCGGTTTTTTTGCCCACCTGGCACTGTACCACGATGTTATAACCAGCTGTTCCATGGTACGTTCCTGGCACAAGGGGCAGTGGTGGCCTGGTAAGTGGAGGGTTTATGGGATTCCGGGCCCTGTAGGTACGTTACTATTTTCACTGGCTTTAACTTACCGGAAACTGTCTGTAGCTGATTGATCGGCGTTCCCCCCGACATGGGGCCTATGTCAGAACACGAAAAAAGTGAAACCAATAATGATTAGTATTAGGGAAGGTTGATGTGTCTGATTATTTAAGTGGGTTTTCAGTTTGTTGACAATGACAGTATTTTAAATAGATTTTCCATTCAGAACAGTTATCCGGCCTATAACGATCCCATACTAGTAATCAATTCTACGTAATTTACCCCCGCTGTATTGCCGGGTACAACCTACCGCATAGCCCACGGCTTCTTTTTCCTTTCCTCACCGAACAACATTTTTGCCTCATTCCGCAGTCGACTGCATGACACATTGTAACAATGATCAACAAATGGCCTGGGACATTGAATAAATAAAACTGTCTATATTTTACCCTCACTTACTTATTTTAAACGGTTCTTCGCCTCCTCCGTCAAATCATATTTCCCTCATGTAGGTCCATGTGGGCCATTCCTTTATCATGTAGATGAACCAGACCCCTGCAGAGATTCCATTAGGTAATAGAAATGTCAGTGACAGAAACTCCCAGTGAATGGACATATTTATAATTGGTAAGTCGTTACTGCACGCTTCAAAATGGCCGCCAACGATCTGACTGTAAGTGTCTCTATAAATGTTTTTGTGGAAGGGTTGTAAGGGTTAAATAAAGTCTTACCTGTAGATCTCCCGGCACAGTTAGGCCTTCCAGGAAAATGGAAAAGTCTCCCTGTTTATATCTGTATGACAAATCAGATCTATTACGGTTCCACCTCTGCAAGATTCCATGGAAATCTGAATAGAAAGATTTGAAGGGAGAATAAGAACTGGAATATCTTAGCTATGGCTAATTGTATTGTCCCCTGTGATAAAGCGCGGTGTATAACCGGCGTTATAGAACAATGTCTTATACCCACAAGATCTGTCGGCTCTTCCTTGATGGGTGCTCTTTTAATAAGCCCCGTAGAACTGGATGATATTTCTATGGCCCGAAAGGTATTCCATGTGCTTTATCTTCCCTGATCACGGATCTCTAAACCTAATGTAGAAAAGATAAAGTTTTCCGTACTTGGGGTCCTCACAATACAAAGGAAAGGGAGCACGTGGGTAATCGTGGTAATTTTATTATACCGAATAAAACTATAACTGTAACAAGTGCTTTACTCTGACCAGAGACTGGTTGAGTTTGCATTCAGTAACAAGTCCCCAGTTCCAACCCTGTTATAAGAACCGTTCTTCAATCACCTCATTTTATATTGTTGTTTAAAGGTTTGTGTGCTAATAAAATATCCGATATTGATTTCCTTAAAGGCAATGTCCCCTAAACCTCTATACTTACCTTTCCCAAACCCTGAGATTCTAATACTTACCACCTCCTTACACTAACTATCTTCCACCATCGCTGGCCTTCCGGTAATCACCTCCTCTGCAAAAGCTCAATAGCTCTGTAGGAGCCCATCCCAGCTGCATAGGAGGCGCTGGTATACCGCTGTCATTAGCCCATAAATTACCATCACAGCCCATGATGTACGGCTGCAAACTAAAGAAGAAAGCCAGCACAACGGAAGACAGAGATCGTAGGTATATGGAGTTTCAGGTACTGTGGAGAGGTAGTATTATTATTCTTGGGGTTTTTTTGGGGAAGAATAAGTATAGATTTTAGTGACAGCACTTTAATGTGGTTATTACACAGGGTTTTTACACAAAGCGTCAAAACACCCTTTACCCATGAATGTTTTAATATCAAATGATAAAGAAAGATACGTTACCACTGAGATTAATTTCATTTTTTTAATGGCCGCTTCGCCTTTCTCCAAATCGTGTCCCTGTAATGCAGATAAAGACATTTTAGGGTTGGAGTAATTAAAAAAACAACTATAGTCCTACACTACACCGTAGTTCAGCTTTATAAGCCCAGAAACCACTGATAACATATATAAATCCTTACCAAAGATAAACTCTTTATCCCATAATCCCCACTTACCCCCGTCTCCCAATGGGACAGGACATGCTCAGTCCTGTATTGCCCAATAAGAACATGTAGAGAAACTGTACACCCAACTATAGAGCTTACCCACTAATAACTTACATGGTAGACTTTTGCCAAAGGCGCCACTTCCGAGTTCTTTCTGAGGGTCCCAGAATACCTTTGGGACTGGAAATTAAAGAGAGATTTCCATGGTTAAGATTTAAGAACATGGACAAGGAAAATACATTTTACTCAACTTAGTAGTACGTTTAGGGAATCCCAGGCTGCCCGTTCTTAAAGGCTCATAAATGGTAGAATCTCACCATGTGGGGGACAACAGGGTCCTTATTCTAGGAGCCCATCACAGGGTGTGGAACAGCCCCCCCTACCTTCCCTCTAAATAAATATTGTCTTGTGTATTCAGTCTAATCCTCATTTCATTCATTGAAGTTTGGGCAGAAAGAGCTATAAGGTGGCCATACATATACCCTCTATTACTTACCCGACCGAGCTATCACGCGTCGTTCGTTCGAATCCTGCCGGAACAGGTCTCTCCCTCTTGTATGTACCCGACATGCGATCACAAATCCCTTTCATTGTTGTCGCATGTCAGTCACATAGAAGAACGGGAGAGCGGTTTTCCGGCAGGATCGGAACAACGAACGACGCGTAATTCGCTCGGTTCTGGTAAGTAAATATCGGGTATATGTATGGCCACCTTTAGACCTATAGGGAGGGAAGGTTTTCTCTGTCATTTATGGATACCAATCTCTTTTTATTCAGTGTGAGAAATTTACCTTAATGTATCTGGTCCTGAAACCATGTACACGTGATCTGAACTGTGGCGCCAGGTATTGTAACAGGGTTTTGGCTTAGGCAGGACTGATTTCAGGTCTCTCGTGGTCTGGGCTATAAGAATTATTTAGTAAGGGTAGGGTGGCCGAAACTCCATACCCCACATACTGCTTCTCTATTGGATGAAATGTGGATCCTCCTGGTAGTTTTAGTTCCCAGCCCATATACTGCTTTACTTCAAATGGTGGGGGGGGGGTATGGGCGTCCCCAATCCTCCTCCTGCTCCTCTACTGGTTTGCGTTCGGGGGAGAGCTTGGTGGTCCCCATGCCACATCCTGCTCCTCTACTGGTTTGACGTTCGTGGGAGAGCTGGTGGTCCCCATCCATCACCTGCTCCTCTTCTGGTGAAGTTTTGAGTACGCTCTCATCCTAGCCTCTGTATTCAACAGGTGTGAGACATTTTGGTTTTCCAAATATCTAAAATAAAATAAATATCAATAAAACCCAAAGCTCAGGAAATCAAAGCACATTCACTGCTACGGATTAACATGAGTCATATTATATTTATCATTAATATGCCAATCTTTTATTCATGGGTGAGAAATTTACCTTTAATAGAACTGGCAATCCTCAATCCTGTACTCGCGATACTCTATGTGGTCCCGTGTAATGGAACAGCTGTGGATTAGGCCGGGCTGGGCGTAAGGAGTATTTTAGTAGGGTAGGGCCTGGTGAATCCCCATCCCACCTCCTGCTCCTCTTCTGGGTTGACTTTTTCATCCAGTAACCTCCGCACCGTTGCTCTTTCAGTGTACATGTTTCTGGTTGGAAAACGTCTAAAATAATGAATAAAAATAAATAAATGACAAAGCTCAGGAAAATCAACTTATTCACTGCCACCCGACCGGATTAACATGGAGTCCCTATTATATTAGCATTTTTATAAACCACAACGTGACTGGGATTGCGTGCCCGTTCATGTTTTACGTTCAACCATTTTTTTCGCGAATCCGCATGCGTTTTCTTTTGTAACTAGCGAAAAGCGCAAATGCGAAAAACAAAAGCATGAAATCGCCGCACAGTGCGAATCCACTCGTGATTTTGTGCGTTGTAGTGTGGCCTTTGCCTCAGTGTGTGCCCATGTCTGTATGTCACTGCAGTTCCGAGGACTCACCACTAGAGGGAGAAGTAAGAAACACTGCGCCATGAGACCAACCGCATAAGATAACCGATCCTCTGGGACAGGGGGGAACACCCTGATATGGGGAGGGTTTCGACTCTGGACAGCGGGGGGATGGACTCTGGGACAGAGGGGGCAGGGACTCTGGGACAGAGGGGGGAGGACCTCGGGACAGAGGGGGGCGGGACCGCTGAGGAATCAGATGGGGGAGGGACTGGTGCTTTTGGGATACTAAGAAGAAAGGCGCTTTCTAGCGCTGTTACTGTATGGGCTTAAAGGGCTAGTGAACAATAAATGATCTCGTTCTTAAGACTATCACTATTCTATATCCCTAGATCTATATTTGTCTGAAATGGCAACTATACCTTTTCCTGAAAATATTCCTTGCACCTCCGACGACTCCTGAAAAGTTTTCATTTTTTTACTGTAAAGATAAAAGTTTTATAATAAATCAATAAAAATGATGTTTTAATGGTTGTAACACAAAAAAAGACCACCCCCTTAACCACCCAGGTACAGACACCTACTGCAGGCAATTGTTCAAATAATAAAACTATTTCCCCTTTAAACAAAACCCTCTGTCCCCAATGTGAAAATACAGAGGTCTGAAGGCAGCAACTTACATCGGCCACGATCCAAACAGTTAAATGACGTGCAGCAGCTTCTTTATATCCCCTAACTGTAACATCCTGTGATGTCCATCATCTAATTTGATACTTGGTCAATGATCCCTACACTGTGACATCATCTAATTTTCATACCATGGCAATGATCCGTACACTGTGATATTACCACGTTTATGTAGGAGGGAATTCAATGCCAACGACTTGGAAAATGGCAGTTTAAAAAAACATGACAGTTAATACAGTCAGAATGACAAAAGCAGGCAGATGGGCAAGTAATATAATATTCACTGACAGATTGGGGTGTGTGTGGGGGGAGAGATCTCACTTATCGTTTATATCAGAACCAATCCACAGAACCATGTGATTTAATATTAATTAGAAGTATCCACGTCCCTACATGTTCCAGTTAGTTCATTTGGCTTGAAGTGTCACTTCCTGTGCTTTCTATTTTTTCTCCGTTTAATTCTCTGCCATTTTTAGACTGTATCTCCTCCCACGGTTTTTGAGCTAAAACAAAAAATCTAATATGAGGGCAGGGAACTGCTTTATATATATATATAGATGGGTGGGGGCTCTTCTCTTCAAACTAGAAACTTATATTTAAATCAGAAGAACAAAGAAAATGTTTGAGGCACTCAGGCATTTAAGTTATTTATAAATGTCTTTATATATATCAGTGCAGGGGAATCCATATTTTAAAAACCATAAAAAGTTTGCCTTCACAGAAACCCTGCTATGTAACAATATAATGTATAAGTCCTAATGCAAATATCATACAGGTAAGCGGAGACATCCAAGACAAGGACTTCCGTTATACCAGTTCTGCTATTAAAACTTTTTTGCATCGCAGGAACCGGCAGGTAAGCTGCGCCTGAACAAAAATATTGCTTCGCCCCCCTAAGTGTCCTGATAGTGTTCAGTATGCAATATGTAAATTGTTTATGTATGTTAAGTATGTGTTTAATGAGCCGTGGTGTTGTTATGTTCGGTACTTGTACTAAGAGACTGTCAGTGTTATTCAATAAAAGTTCTTATAGTTTATATGCATGCTATTTTGCCCCAACCAATTAGATGTTAAGCTTGAAAATTGGTAAGCTGATTGGTTGGTGCAAATTAGCATGCATTCTTTTAAACTATAAGAACTTTTATTGATCTCCGGTGATAAATATAGATAGAATAGATAGACAGACAGACAGACAGGGAAGAAGAGATAGATAGGTAGATAGATAGACCGACAGGGATCAGAGAGATAGATAGATAGATAGATAGATAGATATATAGATCGATAGATACATAGACAGGGATAGAAGATATAGATACCTAGAAAGGATAGAAGAGATAGATAGATAGATAGATAGATAGACGATATATAGATAGATAGATAGATAGATAGATAGACAGAGATAGAATAGACAGGGATAAATAGATAGATAAGGATAGAAGATATAGATAGATAATAGATAGATAGACAGGGATAGAAGAGATAGATAGATAGATAGATAGATAGATAGATAGATAGGGCTCGCCGCCTCTCTCGCCCGGGCTCCCACGCGCTCGCTCGCTCTCTCGCTCGCTCGGGCTCGCCGCCCCTCGCTCTCGCTCGCTCGCTCCGCTCGCTCGCTCGCCCGGGATCGAGGAGATTGAGATCGATCCATGGCCAGACCTCAACCACCGCTCAGCTCGATCGATATCCAGGCAGCCCGGACCGACCGTGATACGACATAGCTAGCTAGCTCTAGACAGATAGACGGGATAGAATAGAAAAAATCGATGATAGCAGATATAGACAGAGAGAGAGATTAGATAGATAGATACATAGATAGACAGACCGGGATAGAAGCGTAGATAGCATAGATAGCTTCGCTAGCTCCTCGGGATCGAATCTCTCGCTCGCTCGCTAGATCGCTAGCTCGACCTCGACCGGGCTACAGAGCTAGCATCGCTAGATCGCCCGGGCTGAAAGATCCCTGTCTATCTATCTATCTATCTATCTATCTATCTATCTATCTATCTATCTATCTATCTGTCTATGAACATACACACTCTTATACACATACTGAACATACACACTCTTATACACATACTGAACATACACACTCTTATACACATACTGAACATACACACTCTTACACATACTGAACATACACTCTTCAAAACACATATGAGTGCCCCATCACCCATGCCGATACCAATGCAGGCCCTGCGGAAAAGAACACTGCCACATTAGAACACCACTACAACATAAGCAACACATTCTACCCTTCTTGGGCGTACGTATGTCTTGTACCGGGCGGACTCCCACCTGCCAATACCATAGTTGCCAATAGTCCCGGATTTACCGGGACAGTCCCGGATTTTAGGTAGCAGTCCCCTCTATCCTAATGTCCCGGAAAAGGTCCCGAACCTAGGAAAACCAGAAAACTCCTGAACTGAAATTTTTTGTCTGGATCGATCCTGATCCGATCGTAACACAGTCAGTGGAAAGTGCATCTTGATCAGGTCGGCACTTACGTTGCCTTCTGCTCGTCTGCCTCTATGTGTGGACTGGGGGATAGGAAGAAACACAGACGAGGACTTCTGAGGTTGCCTGGTGCAGCGCCTGCGCAAATTGCTGTAGTCCCTGTTCGTGTCTGACAGTGCCGGAGAGAGGGCTGAGAGCCACGATCCAAGAAGACTGTCACTGTTAGTACAGTGAGTTGACACATTTTTTTTGAGGTCTATCTATCTATATATCTATCATCTATCTATCTATCTATCACTATCTATCACTATTTATTTATCTATCACTATCTATCTATCATCTATCTATCTATCTATCACTATCTATCTATATATCTATCACTATCTATCTATATATCTATCACTATCTATCTATCTATTGAACATACCCCTTATACACATACGAACATACACACTCTTATACACATACTGAACACCACACTCTTATCACCATACTGAACATATCACTACTTCAAAACACATATGAGTGCCCCTCACCCATGCCGATACCAATGCAGGCCCTGCGGAAAGACACTGCCACTTAGAACACCACTACAACATAAGCAACACATTCTACCCTTCTTGGCGTACGTGTCTTGTAACCGTGCGGACTCTCCCCCTCCAATACCATAGTTTGCCAATAGTCCCGGATTTACCGGGACAGTCCCGGATTTTAGTAGCAGTCCCCGCTATCCTAATGTCCCGGGAAAAGTCCCGAGACCTAGGAAAACCAGAAAACTGCCTGACTGAAATTTTTGTCTGGATCGATCCATCCGATCGTAACACAGTCAGTGGAAAGTTGCAGTCTTGAGTCATTGGTCGGCACTTACTCTCTTCTGCTCGGCCCTCTATGTGTGGAATGGGGGATAGGGAAGAACACAGAAGGACTTCTGAGGTGCCTGGTGGCGCCTGCGCAAATTGCTGAGTCTCCTGTCGGTGCTGAGTGAAGGAGAGAGGCTGAGAGCCAGAGTCCAAGAGACTGTCCACTGTTAGTACAGTTGAGTTGAGCACAGTTTTTTTTAGGTCTATCTATCTTCATTCACTATCTATTATCTATCTATCACTATCTATTACTGTTTATTACACAATCCATAATCCATACGCTGACATTATAAGATGCCCTTGCAGTGACCTTGGCAAGAACCTTTCAACAAAATAGCCAGGAAATGTGAAGGAGGTCCGAAACCTTACCCTCTCGTAAGCGATAAACCTGGGCCTCCGTATCTATTTCGATACCTAAAAAACTTAAGCAGGTTGTTGGCCCTACGGTTTTTTCTGGGGCCAGAGGTACCCCAAATCTGTCCGCGACACTTTTGGTTCTTTGCAACAATCCCGCACATAAATTGGAGTCCCGTGGGCCAACCAACATAAAATCGTCCAAGTAGTGGATTATGTTGTGTACCCCTGCCTCCTGCCACACTACCCATTCTAGAAACGTGCTGAAGGCTTCAAAGTATGAGCAGGATATGGTGCAGCCCATTGGTAGAGAGCGATCCACGTAAAATTCCTCCTCCAACAAATAAATTCACTTCGGATGCACCGGCAGCAGCCGAAAGGCCGATTCGATATCGGTCTTCGCCATCAGCACGCCCGGGCCAGCTAATTGGACTAATTTAACGGCTTCATCGAATGACGTATATGAAACAGAGGATAAGCCCTCGTCTATTCCTTCATTCACTGAAGCCCCTTCAGGGTATGACAGGTGTTGAAT